>SNQJ01S0035897.1:56582-91683 GCA_010110895.2 Picea sitchensis | reverse complement strand
TAACTGCTAATGAGTTTGTCCCACATTTCTTTGGCAGTTCCTAGGTGCATAACTTTTACGAATTCTACTTCTGCAAGCCCACTCAAGATGGAATTCATAGCCTTAGTGTTGAAGCTAAATTCTAGCTTGTCATCCTTATTAGCTAGTACAACTAGCTTTACATAACCAGTATCTACCGCATCCCAGACATATGCACCTAAAGCCATTATGTAGGTTCTCATTCTAACTTTCCAGAAGGCAAAGTTTGTTCCATTGAGCAGAGGGGCCTTATTGGTTGAATTTCCTTCATGGCTTGACATGTTTAAGCTCTAGGATCTACCCTTAGATTAAAGGGGCCTGCTCTGATACCATTTGTTGGAAAAATGAGAGGCGGGGGGGTGAATCAGTTGTTACTGAGCTTAAACAATTGTGCTTATTTTAAACTCTTTACACAGCATTTAATGACAGTCACAATAATGCAGGGAAGTAAGAAATAGAACATTCAGCATCAGCCACACATATCAGATACATAGAGACAGATATTTTCTGAGGAAACTCATACAAGGTAAAAACCTCTTCTTCTTTATATGATAAGTAATCTTTACATTCTTTACATTATCATACATATGAGCACCAACTCATAATGAGGGTGTTGCAACCTTTGTTTTGCAAGTTGCTACTTGCTGAGAGCACTAACTCTCTGGTTTCTCTAGCACCAACTAGAAGGAAGCACCAACTCCCTAGTTTCTCTAGCACCCACTAGAAGGAATCCCCAACTCCCTGGTTTCTCTAGCACCCACTAGAAGGAAGCACCAACTCCCTAAGTGTTCCAGCACCAACTTCCAGTCACACAGGCACCAACCTATATAACAGAGAACAACAGTTCTCCCTTGCACCACCCTGCCACCCTGGTTTCTTTGGCTGCAACCAGATGGAAGCTACAACTCCCTTTGTTCAAGCACCCACTTGAACCTTTGAGGACAAAAGTCCTCCCTAGCACCTCCCTACCACCCTAAAATCTAAATATTTTCTATTAAGACTTATTACAATGATATAAAGTTCTTCAATGGCTTACCATTCTCATCACTGTTCTGCTACACTGCGGTGCTCTGTCTGCATCAGTGTCTTCTGCACACTCCTTGTGCTTTCTGTTCTTTTGCCTCTTATGCTCTCTGTGCCATGTCCCTTCAATGCACTGTTCTCCTTCTTTTCATTTCTGTTGCTGCGCTCTGCCTCCTTCTTCACACCTCAAACACACTCAACAGTCGCCCCCCTTTCTTCTTTGTTCAACATTCTTATACTCTCTGTTCACCTTCTGCATGTGATCTCCTTCTTGCTCTTACATTCTCTACCACCTCCAATCTCCTCCACATCCGGGTGTTTTCTCTACTTTACTCTTCCATAGCTATCTCATCTCCTGTGTGCCATGTTCTCTCACTCTGTTCTGCATCTCCTACTCATTCAAAGTGATCTGCCTGATCATCATGGCAACTCTTCAGCTTCTCTACCGATTTCCCCATGCATCCATTATCACTGGGTGTTATCTCGAGATTCCTCAGCTTCTCTGGTTGTTGAGACTCTTCATCTTCTTAGTCATAGACGAGCTCATCCTCTGGCATAAACCATAATTTGTTTCTAGTAGTTACACTATGAGGTGCAACAGTAGCCCTCCGATCTTTTCCAAATTCATCTGCACCGTTGAATTGACTTCATTGAATCTTGCGTTCATTTCAGCATTTCGTATTTCAGCATTTCGGTATCCTTGTGGTGAATATTTCGTTACTCTCCAAGTCTCGATCCCCAAAACTCCGAAATGGAGCTTGCCGCATCGATTTCTCTTCTACAGTTCTTCGACGAGGTGACCACCGGAATATGACCCCTCTCCAATCACACAAGCGCTTCGATCTCCAAATCAGTGGTCCTCGATCCCTGGTGATTGGACAGCTATCCTCTACCCCGGGACTTTAGCCTTTGGGACTTTGGGGGAGTAATGGAGTTAAAAATCCCGAAGAAAAAACTCCCAGAGTGAGGTCAGTATTGCATCACTCGATGACGTGTCATGACCGAAGTGGTTGTCACGTGTCACTTAGAGTTGTGATTTCCAGTGGCCTGAAATGCCTAATCAACTAGACACTTGTCATTGTCTGATCGTTCCACGTGTCATAGTCTTCCACCTATCCTTTCTGATGTGGTCTGCCACATTCCCCTCCTGGATCTATCGGCCCAGATCACTTCGCGATTTCGCATATCGCGATTTCGTCATTCTTGATGTGAATGTTCTCGACACTTCCAAGTCCTGGTCTGTGAAACTCCGAAATAAAGTCAGATCGGATTTTCGGCTTTTCGCACTTTGCAACTTCGGGACTCCTGTGATGAGGAGTTTTGGCACTTCAACTCTTGCTATTCGGAACTATCTCCTGCTTTCGGAATTTTTGGATTCCGGATTTCGCAACTCCGGAACTCCTATGTTGAAGAGTCTCAACTCTTGACTTCTCAATCTCCCGGTATCCGAAACTCCGAAATGGAGTCGGATCAACATATTCCAGCGTTTTGCATTTCTCCATTTTGGCATTCTTGTCATGAGTTTCTTCCTTGACTCCTCCAATGCTCGGTATCCGAAACTTTGAAGTGAAGTTTATGCTTCTGATCTTTCCATGCAATTATCCTTGTGTTGTTGATATTCCTTGCCTCTCTGTTTGCCATCAAATAAACAAGCACACTCTTGCACTCTTTGTGCACCTTTGAACTATCTCTTCTGAGCTTACGTTGTCCCTTTTTTTCCATCGCTGCATACTCTGATCTTGCCATCAATGAAAAGCACATCTTCCTGAAAACATGCCAATAATTTGGTCATGTTTTCTATTGAAACTAGAATATAGGCATTCTGATTTGAATTCGGATTGAAGGGGCCAACGAAGTCTAGTGCCCATCTCTCAAATGGTTCTGCAACTACTTGTGCTTTCAGAGGCATTTCATCTGCCTAACCTAGTTTTCCCATCCGTTGACAACTGTCGCAGGTCTGGACATATTTATTCGCATCTCTGAATATTGAGGGCCAATAGTATCCCATCTATAAAATTTTATGTCCAGTCCTACGATCTACAAAATGCCTGCCGCAGGGATCGTCATGTCCTACCTTTAGTATGTCATAGATTTTTTCATCTCGTACGCATCTGCGTATCTAGAAAGAAACCCATGTGTGGAAGAGATATCCATAGATCCAAGTGAATTTTCCACTACGCTGGATGCTTAGTTTTCTTTCCCTTGATGATAGATGTGCTAGTAATGTCCCCACTATCAGGTAATTTTCCACATCAATGTACCAGGGTGGTTTAGAAGTAATGGAAAAAAGATGCTCATCTGGAAATTGATCTTCAACTATCAAGGAGTCATCCGTTTTGGGTATGCGGGACATGAAGTCTGCAACAAGATTTTCTCTTTCGGGTCGATCTTTGATGGTGATTTCAACTTCCTGCAATATCAATAACCATCTAGTGACCCTTCCATTAGTAATAGGTTTATTATCTAGATATTTAATAGCAGAATGATTAATATACAAAATAACTGGATAGCCTTTTATATAATGACAAAATTTATTGATGGCAAGTATAACAACTAAATTTTTTTTTTTTTTTTACTATATAATTAGATTCAGCAAGAGTGAGATTATTGCTGATAAAATAAATAGCATAGGGTTTCTTGTCTTCTTCATGTCCAAGGATAGTGCCTATGGCAATATCTGATGCATCGGTGGAGATGTTAAATGGTATTTTCCAATTTGGTCCTCTTAACACCGGTGTTGTCAAGATCATCTTCTTGAGTCCTGCAAATGCCACATCACACTTGTCAGACCACTGAAACTCCACATTACCAGTTAAATCATGTAAAGGTGTAGCAATTCTTGCAAAATTTTCCATAAATCTACGATAGTATCCTGAAGCACCAAGGAAACTACGTACCTCAGTTTGTGTGCATTGTGTAGGTAGTTTAAGAATTACCTCTATTTTTGCTGGATCTACCCTAATTCCATATGAAAAAATATAATTCCCTAGCACCACACCTTCCGTCATCATCATGTGACATTTATCATGGCTGAAACATAACCTAGTAGTGATGCATCATTCCAGCACCTCTTTCATATTGTCCAGAGCTTGATCAAAGTAGTTTTCATAGGGTGTGAAGACATCCATGTAAACTTCAAGCCCTTTGTTAATCAATTCGATGAATAAGCTTAGAATTTCCCTCCGGAATGTGGCTAGAGAATTACATAGTCCAAAGGGAAATACTCTATATGAAAAGGTACCCCAGGGGCATGTAAATGTAGTTTTATCTTGATCTTCTGGGGAAATATGGATCTGATTGTAGCCACTAAATCCATCTAGGAAGGAAAATAATTTCTTCCCTGCTAAAGTATACAGGACCTGATTGATGAAAGGTAAGGGGAAGTGGACATTTTGTGTGGATTTTTTAAGTTCCCTATAGTCTACATAGATTCACCATTTTCCATTTTTCTTGGGGACGATTACTAGTGGGGAAACCCATCGACTATCTGAGATAGGATATATTAAATATACGTCCAACAATTGTAATTCTTCTTTAAGAATATCCTTGAGATGGGGATTCAATCTTCTTTGGGATTGCTGGATAGGTCGGGCATATTTCTCAATATAAATATGGTGTGTGCAGAGTTGTGGATCAATACCTTTCATGTCATAATACTCCCAGGCAAAATCTTTCTGATATTTAAAAAGGATTTGAATAAGTTTTTTTTGTTGTTGTGCATCTAAATTGGCATTAATGTTCAGAGACCTCCCTAGTGAAATCTCAATTGATTTGTTGTTATGAACAACGGTAGTCAGGATTTGTTGTTCCATTAAATCTTCCAGTGAGTCTCCTTGTGCTTCGCAATCTAGAACAACTTTGAGCATTTGGCACGTAGGGTTACTCACAATGGCTAGGATGTTAATAAACCCACTGATCACATCATCCTCTAATTGGTTCTTGAGTCTGAGAGATTATTCCAACGTGAGAGGGGCCCGTAGATCCTTTTCTAGATATCTTGGTGGTGGAAACTGTGGACATATGATAATTGGTCTCGGCTTGGCTGGAGGATATAAGATGAGATTTTTTGTAACACCTCCTCTAGCAATTGTCATATTACCCGAAAAACATCCTATGTTCGAATTTCCATTGCGAGCCATGGTCTTCCCAATATTAATGGACGCCCTTCAAGTCCACTTCTTGGGTTGATAATAAGGAAATCCGCTGGATATTCCCAAGAGTCAACTGAAATTGCTATATCATGTAATGTTCCAATTGGTCTAACCACTGATCGATCAACCAACTGTAACATAATTGGGGTAGGCTCGAAGGAGTCAAAACCCAGGGTGTTGCAAGTTTCCATAGTTAGGATGTTGACGGTCGCCCCTAAATCGACTAGTGTATTTTTAAAAGAACAACCCTAGATCTGAACTGTTACTATGGGGTTCCCTGGATTTGCATATTTGACTGGTTCTTGTCTACCCAAAATTAGATCAGACAAGGCTCCTACCACACAAACAGTTGATGATGAATTTTTAATTTATCTAACAGGCTTTGTCCCACATAGTTCCTTGATTTTCTTTGCATAAATTGGAATGTCTTGCAAATCCTGCAGGAGTGGGACCTTGACATATAAATTCTTGAGCTCCCCTGCAATGTTGAAGTTAGGATACACGAAAAGTTTTTCTATCATCAATATTTCCGGGAAGGAGGGAGGAGGAGTTTCATCCTTATCAAGATCCTGTGATTCGACTGTGTTTCCTCCCTGCTATGTTTCTTATGTTATGACCACAGTCGAAGGTGTTATTGCAGGTTGTATGTTATTTCCATCTCCTACTCTTGGAAATTGTTACTTTCTTCAGGACAGATTATACGCCCTGATCTCAACCGGATTTCATTGCACCCTACCGAGTTGGTTTCCCCTTCCTTGGTCTCCATAATATGGGTGATCTATGTTGGTCTGTTATTTGGATTTGGGTGAGGTTGGGCTGGTAATTGAGGGTGCAATTATGGTTGAGGGTTCTGGGGTAATTGGAGTGGGGCTTGAAAAGTGGGTTGGGTTGGAGGGGCCATCCCTATGGGTTGGTTGGTTATTCCCATGGGGCGCTTCCAATTTTGGTTCCAATTTGGGTTTTGGGCAGCTGTTTTGGACCATTGTGAAGGGTAAGAGTTGTTGTTTGGGTTTTTCCAATATGGGGTAGAGTATTGTACGTTGGGACAGGGGGGATTTGCAGTAGGTTGATTTTTCCAGATGGGATTCATAGTGGGTTGGTTCGACCAAGTGGGATTCGCAGTTGGATATTGTTGGGGATGCTAGTTTTGATTAGTAAATGGTTGGTCCTGCTATGTGTTTCCAAAACTTTGTTGCTAATTATACTGCCCAGAAAAGAAAGAGGAGGGGTCCTGTAGTGTACCTGAAGGCCGGGCCTGCCATTGGTGACACTGAGCCATCAGGTATAACGATTATGTTTCCTCTTCTAATTCTCTAAAGACAACTTTTAGTCCAGGGAGAGATGGACATTGCTCTGTTTCATGATCTTTGGCGCAAATAGCGCAAACCCAAACCACATCCAAAGGACATTCCCTTGAACCATGTTTTTTTCTGCATCTGTGGAAAAATATGGCCAAATTCTGTTTTTCTTTTTCTTGTTTCTGTTTGGCCTGCAATACATACAATTGTGTAGTCAGAGTTATCAAAATATCAGTTTTGAAATTTTCTAAGAGATTACCGACTTCAACTCAGGTAATTACTCCACTGGTAATATTGCTATTTCTGGTGAGGGGAGTTCGCATTCCTGATTTGGTCTGTGTACTTCCACGTGAGCACTTGATGCACAATAGAATGATGTTATCATAATTTTATTGATAAACATCACCCTTCCCCATTAAATTCGGTGTTTCTACCCATTCATCTTTCATTCCTTTTATCAAAGTGGCTTTGAGCACATGCACCTGGTAATGTACCATAAGGAGATCTTTGTAGATTATATTGAAATATTTCAACATATTCCTCTAATGTCTCATTTTATTTTGCATTCATTTGAAATATTTCATATTTTAGGTCCTTGGTTTTACAATAATCTTGGTATTTTGTCAAGAAGGCATGTTTCATCTCATCCCATGAGTTTATAGTTCTGCCTCCCAATAGCATAAACCAGCACAAATATGCCCCTTTCAAAGTGGAAGGGAACATTTTTAGTTTTTGGGGTTCAGAGGTGTAATTGTAACCCCTACATAGGACATCAAATTCAAATAAGAATGCATCCGGGTCTTCTGAAATCAATCCATGAAAGGTTAGTAGATTATGTAAGGGAATTGCTTTCATGGGGGAATTGGCGACTGGATCAACTATCGGATATTCTAAGGTGGAATTATGGGGTCGTTGTTGATTTGGTTGTGCCATTTGGTCGAAGATATTCCAATAATATTCGGTAATTTCTTGATCTGGGTGTTCTCTTGATTGATTACTTTATCCCCTAGGGGATTTGATTGCACTACCTCTATCTGAGATTTCAGGTATGCCTTCTTCTTTCATAGGAGATTCAGGATCAGGTGGGGGTGATGGGTTTGCCTTGGAAACCCCACTAGTTTCTCCTTCTCCTTCCTCTATATTACGATAATTTCCCTCGTCTAAAGGGTTGAGGAGTGGAAGATCTGTGCTTTGAAATCTCTTCTCAGTCCCTCTAGGTTTTCTATGAATCTCAGCATGGGTTGCAGCTAGTGAAACTACTTCTTGAGGGATTCGGGTAGATCCTTTCCTAGGTCCAACCTAAGCTTGAGATTCCACATTTTGGATGATATCGTCTATGAAAGTGCTTCTCCCAGGGAGCACCGAACCCTGGACTTTGGTAGATTTTGGTGGAGGTTTTAGTTTTTTAGGATCTTTTTTCTTAGTCATACACACTTCACTCAAAAATTTAAAAAAACACCTATATAACCTCTAAGTATTTGCTGGAGGTAGGCACTGGCATAAGCATCTTACTTATTTCCTACGTAGGTTCTTACCTTCTGTCTTCAATACCTCATCCTCCAGAGACACAAACTATGCTATCTTTGACACTCTCCCCGGAAATGATGCCAAAATGTTGGGCTCTAAATATGTCTTAAAAACAACCTTAGTTTAACATTAATTGATCAACCCGAGGATTTGTCTTCTATTTCAAGAATATTAGCAAAGTCTATGCAGAAAACTCGTAGAGGATAAAATCGTGTAGAAAATCTGAGTTTATCAACAATCAAGTTCCTCACACATTCATTAAGTTTCTAAAGCTAAGATCCTATTGAACATGATCGAAATTTGTTCTATAGTGTGCTATGAATTGCAGGCATGAATTGAATTGTTGAATTGATCTAATTAAGAGACAAGAATTGAATATGAAATTAAAGGCATAAATTGATCTAATTAAGAAACAATAATTGAATCTATGAAAACATGATGAACGAAAGAAATAACTGAATATTGTAAATTGAGAGAGAACAGTAATTGAAAAACAAATGCTAACTAAGTAGAAGGAACGACAAATGCTAATTAAGCGAAAGAAATAGAAAATGCTAATTTAACGAAAAGGAACAACAATTGCTAATTTAATTGAAAGGAACATCGCATGTGAAAATGAGAGGAACTGTCAAGCAATAAACTACAACAAATGGAATCTGGAATAGCAATCGACAACATTCAAAGGAAAGCATCTATCTTCTACAAGCAAATAATATCAAAACATTAACACGCTTATGAATTATCTTAATGATGATAAAAAGGATTTAAAGTGCAAAATAGAAATCAAACTGATAAAATACATATTAAGACAGTAAATCCTTCAGACTGGGCCCTCGGTCCTCAAAAGCACTGCTACTAGAAACTCAGTATAGGAAAATGATGGAAACGTTCAAAATATTTATTAATTCCATAACTGAGACAACATTTACAGAAACTATTCGCGCAAAGTAATTCTGAATTCTGAATGCTTAGATACAATTCTTATATTATCCTTTCAAGGATTCACTACTCTTTATATATTACAAAATATGGGTAAATAAAGATATCCTGAGGATCGAGAGATCCTCAAGATCGCTATTACTATTTTTTAAGTTTACAAAATAGAGAACTAATCTCTCTTGAAACTTCTTTACGCTCCATATCTTTAGCCTCCAATAGCTTGCGCATCTTCAATATCTCTTCTACTATCATGCGTTTACCAAGATTTACCCATTCCTGTAACAAAATCAAACAATTCCAACCATATTTTAGAATTTATGAAGTTCAATTGAATGATAGTTCTAGAAGACATTTTAGTCATTTCCTATCCTATTTTATTCCTAAGTAACAGAAAATTCAGTCAAGATGATGTCATAAATCATGGAAATGAGGAGAATATATGTACCTTTTCATAACCCAATAGTGACCCATCCTAGTTCTTCATAGAACCATGGGCTCTGAACTTGAATTTTGTCCATTTAGAAAACAATTCTTCTCTGAAACCTTTGCTTCAACTTCTACTAACATGGCCCATCCAGGCTCAGTATTGAAACCTTGGCTGTGATACCAATTTGTGATGTCCCCGACCATCAATCTCTGTCAGGAAATGTTACCCAACCACTTTATCTTTCCGTCTATATCTAATACTAACTTGTATTTAAATACATGGATATCTATCTAATGTAATTTAACAGCTATATCATTTTGTTCATACACTATTCATAAGGAAATAAAATTAATCCTATACATACAACATATATGATATATCTACGCATTAGACATCAATTGTAACACATGTAAAATTACACAATCATACAATCAATAGATATTTGGTACTTATATTTCAATAGATGACCACCAACCGCGTCCAAAACTTCCATGAACCTCCCAACCTTAGACCATGCTACCTATCACGCTCAACAGTGGGTCATCCCCGAGATGGGATAAAATCCATCGGGTAAGGGATTCCTAGGCTTGGCAAGGGCAACAGGAAAGTCACACAGATCCACGGGAAGGATTATCTCCCAAGGCCAACTCACACTAACAGCCTACAACCTCTCATTCCCCACATTCTTCTCCCACCCCAGGAAGTGTGTCCCTTCTCTACTCAACAGTCCTTCGACTTCCCCACTTCCCTTCCAAGGATTCAACAATAGGCCAGACAAGAATTCTACGATCACTATAGCTGCATTTGGGCTCCCTCTGGGAAATCACTTCCCCAACAACCTCTCTCACTTGGAGAGAGTTTCTTACAGGCCTAAAAACCTGTTTCTTCAGTCTATGGGCCTGGCAACCTGCCTCTTCAAACCACAGGCCTAACAACCTGTTTCTTCAATCCAACTTCAAACTCAGTTCTAGTAAGGTGATGGAAACAACAAGGCTTAGTAAATAATGGATGATGGAAGAAAGCCACACTCAGTCAAGGAACTGCGTGGGTTGTAATAGCCAACCGTTAAGACACATCACAGGCTTAGGTAGTTATAGGATGTGTCGGGCTTCACAGGGAATACACAAAATAAATCATGTATGATTGCAGGTTCCCAAGGTGTGTGCTAGATGCAGAGGTGATGATTGAGGCAATGGTTCAATGCGTGAATCTCTGGTGAATCGGTAAGGATGGATGAATTGCATGAATCGTGAGGGTCATGATATTGACCAAGGACACAAGGATGGGGAGAAATCGTGAGAATGGGAAGCGAACCCCCAACGAGCTTCCTTTCCCAGCTATAACTGCATGCACCTAGGTCGACACCTGTCTTCATGAAGCTGCATGATCTCCACTTAGCACTCGTTCCCTTTCCCAGTAACTTAGGACAACACCGGTCATGTCCACCTTAGCCTTTAGGAAATAATAATAAAATATTATTCCTTTAGATTTAATCCCTTTATCTTATCTGTTATTCCTAGACATTTATCCCCCGCCCTTACCCTACCTAGTGGAATTTAGTCTCCCATAACTCTTTCTTTGTGGTCGGTCTACACATAGCGATGCAATTTTATTAATGATGTGTGTATTTACATATACAAAATGAGGCTCTTTGGCCTTAGAATCTAGGATTTCCAACCTACTAAACACATAATCCTACCAGCTTATAAACACTTGTCTCACCATCCTATAAACATAATTACAATTCAACAGGGGTTCGGCCTTGGGGTGTTACACAATACTTTCTCACTTAATCTGACTCTAAATGTTGGTTTAGAATCCTCCAATAAAGTTGGCCACATATTCCCTATTGCCCACATGTATCCAAACTCAGTTTGGTGTGAAACCCTATGCTGGAAGTGTAGTGATGCTCATGTGCATGAGAGGTTATCACATGGCACAAAAATGATGTGATAGACAAATAATGAGTCATTTGTGTATGTAGGGATACTATGAATATTCCATTAATTAAAAGAGTTTTAATTGCTATGAGGTTTATCTACTTGCTCAAGCATGTGTTGAATTGTTTCCATGATTGTAAGGGTCTCATTAATGATTTATTGAGTTACTCATGCCCATTAATATTCTACATTAATCATTATACCAACTAAATAATGAATTAGTTAATTAATAGGAACCATAAGGTATTTTCACTGAGAAATGCCTTGACCACTACAACTAACTTAGTGACCTAAGTGGCATAGTGAACAATAGGCTATATGAAGCTCCCAATGATAGAGTGTTAAAGAGAATTGATAATTACTGGCTAGAATCGTCATTGTCAATGTTAGCTAATTTATGAGTGTCAAGAAGAATAGTGGGCCTCCAAGAGATAGAGAACCATATGCACAACACATGAACAAAATTGAGTTAGAGATAAGAAATCAAATTCCACATAAGTATCCATGTTGGTGAAGTGAGTGGACTGTGAGCCCCTTGATTATAGATCAATACATATCTTGAAATGTTACAAAGGGGAAGTTGTCATCAAATTTATTTTATTAGCTTCCAACATGTTATCAACTCACTAACCTAATTCATAATGGTTTTCATGAGTTTATGTTCATAGTAGAATAAAAGTAAAGGGTTGACATGAATTTATCCTTCATGGAACCACCATTCAAATTCATACCTATCTAGATCCACCACATTAAAATTTGTATTCTCTTGGGGTCATCCCCTCATTTTAACATTGTGGATCAAATTATGTGTGATGTGTGATCCATTAAACCCATTTAATTGGCTGGATCATATCACATGGAGCCCCTTTGACCAAACTTTAAACCACACATGGGTTTAATAAATCACATGAACCAACAACCTTTACTCCCATTGGTCATTATTCTATATTTTGGTGTTGATCCACCTTGAAGAATCTCATGCTATGGTATTGTTTCATGAAAGTAAAGGGCATGGACTAATAAATATTGTACAACATTCAACCATATTGAAACCATCCCTTCTTTCACAATCCACTTGAGGTTTAGTTTTTGGACATTTGAGGATGATGTTGGAGCTTGATTACATGGTCGATCAATCATTTTGCGGAGGTGATTACAGTTTTAGGATATTTTTGGAAAGGTTGTTAAGGAGTTTGTTATCCCTTGACTCTATTTTTGGAAATATGGTGTAACTAAATCCATGTTTATTCATTTATTTACTTGGTTGTTGGATTTAGTTATAGGAGATAAAAAAAAAAAACATTTTCTTGTAATATTTTACTAGAGGAAGTTGAGATATCAACAAAATTCTACTAATTTTAGTAAGTAAGTTGTTGAGGGTCTTATTTTCATTGTATTCATGTGAGAGAAAAGTGGATCTAGGAAAATAAATCATATTTTCTTATATGATGAGTTGGACATCAAATCTATATAAATATTTTCTCACTCCATTTGCAACTTGGATTAGAATGAGTGATTTATGGAAAAACTTATGGGAATGGTAGGTTAAAGAAATTGGATAAAGGTAACTTTTATCTAAATTATGTTGTTATTTATTTAAAATCTATTATGTGTGGTATATATATTCTATGAGCATCATTGGTAAATTTAATATGCAGGTTGAGAGTGTTAAAGATAAATCTATGAGTAACTCATCTTGATGAGGAGGAGATAAATCCATATGTATCCATACTAGGAAAAATATTGTGCATGGTTTTAAAGATGAGGGTTTAAATCCATATACATAATTTGTGAGTAAATGATTAACCATATCCTAGACTAGGTTTGGTTGTAAATCCCCTATTGTGATTCCCTTCCCTTATTTACTTGTAATAATTTTCTTACTAAATCCTTTATTAGAGTAAACCTTCTCAAATTGCAACCATGACTCCATAACTCAAGAAATAGGACACTATATTTCCCCTTCCATATTTTCATCTCCAAGCTTGTTCCTTTAAAACTTTCCATTTTCCAAGTTTGTTGTATTTATTTTTAGGATTCTTTTACTCCCAGACTATACTAAACAAATGAGTCTAGTAACCATAGGGAATCCCCCCTTGACTTAGGTCCACCCTTTATCTACAGTGCAGGGGAGTGTTAGTGAGGTTACAATGGCCAACTTCCTAGTTTCACATGTCGTCATCTAGGTGTTAGTACTTTTCATATTTGGGTGAAATATTGCGTGGTAACATACCTATTTATCTTGTCAAAGTTTAAGGACTCATTAGAAGAATCTCTAATGGATTTTCTAGAAATGTTGCATTGTCTATCATACCAAGGGTTGGTTGTTCTATTTTCCTTTTTACACAACACCTTGATAGAGAACTTGTTAATGGAAGTAAAGAAGGATGTTGTAAAATTATGATAGAGGCATTCAATATTGTCNAAATCACATGAACCAACAACCTTTACTCCCATTGGTCATTATTCTATATTTTGGTGTTGATCCACCTTGAAGAATCTCATGCTATGGTATTGTTTCATGAAAGTAAAGGGCATGGACTAATAAATATTGTACAACATTCAACCATATTGAAACCATCCCTTCTTTCACAATCCACTTGAGGTTTAGTTTTTGGACATTTGAGGATGATGTTGGAGCTTGATTACATGGTCGATCAATCATTTTGCGGAGGTGATTACAGTTTTAGGATATTTTTGGAAAGGTTGTTAAGGAGTTTGTTATCCCTTGACTCTATTTTTGGAAATATGGTGTAACTAAATCCATGTTTATTCATTTATTTACTTGGTTGTTGGATTTAGTTATAGGAGATAAAAAAAAAAAACATTTTCTTGTAATATTTTACTAGAGGAAGTTGAGATATCAACAAAATTCTACTAATTTTAGTAAGTAAGTTGTTGAGGGTCTTATTTTCATTGTATTCATGTGAGAGAAAAGTGGATCTAGGAAAATAAATCATATTTTCTTATATGATGAGTTGGACATCAAATCTATATAAATATTTTCTCACTCCATTTGCAACTTGGATTAGAATGAGTGATTTATGGAAAAACTTATGGGAATGGTAGGTTAAAGAAATTGGATAAAGGTAACTTTTATCTAAATTATGTTGTTATTTATTTAAAATCTATTATGTGTGGTATATATATTCTATGAGCATCATTGGTAAATTTAATATGCAGGTTGAGAGTGTTAAAGATAAATCTATGAGTAACTCATCTTGATGAGGAGGAGATAAATCCATATGTATCCATACTAGGAAAAATATTGTGCATGGTTTTAAAGATGAGGGTTTAAATCCATATACATAATTTGTGAGTAAATGATTAACCATATCCTAGACTAGGTTTGGTTGTAAATCCCCTATTGTGATTCCCTTCCCTTATTTACTTGTAATAATTTTCTTACTAAATCCTTTATTAGAGTAAACCTTCTCAAATTGCAACCATGACTCCATAACTCAAGAAATAGGACACTATATTTCCCCTTCCATATTTTCATCTCCAAGCTTGTTCCTTTAAAACTTTCCATTTTCCAAGTTTGTTGTATTTATTTTTAGGATTCTTTTACTCCCAGACTATACTAAACAAATGAGTCTAGTAACCATAGGGAATCCCCCCTTGACTTAGGTCCACCCTTTATCTACAGTGCAGGGGAGTGTTAGTGAGGTTACAATGGCCAACTTCCTAGTTTCACATGTCGTCATCTAGGTGTTAGTACTTTTCATATTTGGGTGAAATATTGCGTGGTAACATACCTATTTATCTTGTCAAAGTTTAAGGACTCATTAGAAGAATCTCTAATGGATTTTCTAGAAATGTTGCATTGTCTATCATACCAAGGGTTGGTTGTTCTATTTTCCTTTTTACACAACACCTTGATAGAGAACTTGTTAATGGAAGTAAAGAAGGATGTTGTAAAATTATGATAGAGGCATTCAATATTGTCCTTATTTGATAGGATATTTAATTCATTATTTAAATCCTTTAAAAAAGGTCAATTTTATGTTTGTTGAAGAACAAGTGCTTTTGGTTATGAGAGTTTTTGGACATTTGAGGATGTTGTTGGAGCTTTATTACATGGTCAATTAACCATTTTGGGGAGGTGATTACAGTTTTAGGCTATCTTGGGAAAGGTTGTTATCCCTTGACTCTATTTTTGGAAGGAGTTTGTACCTAAATCCATGTTTCTTCATTTTTCGACGTGGTTGTTGGAGTTGGTTATAGGAGATAAAAAAAAAATCATTTTCATGTAATATTTTACTAGAGGAATTTGATATCTCAACAAACTTCCTACTACTTTTAGTAAGAAAGTTGTTGAGGGTCTTATTTTTATTGTATCCCTTGGAAAGAAAAGTGGATCTATGAAAATAAATCATATTTTTTTATATGATGAGTTAGAGATAAAATATGTATAAAGATTTTCTCACTCCATTTGCAAATTGGATTGGAATGAGTGATTGATGGAAGAACTTATGGGAATGGTAGCTCAAGGAAATTGGATGAAGGTAACTTTTATCTAAATTATGTTGTGATTTATGTAAAATCTATTATTTTTGGTAGACATATTATATGTGCATCATTGGTAAAATTTTTATGCAGGTTCAGAGTGTTAAAGCTAAATCTAGGAGTAACTTGTATTGATGAGGAGGAGATAAATCCATATGTATCCATTGTGGGAAAAATATTGTTCATGGTTTTAAAAATGAGGGTTTAAATCCATATACATCATTTGTGAGTAAATGATTACTCATATCCTAGACTAGGTTTGGTTGTAAATCCCCTATTGTGATTCCCTTCCCCGATTTACTTGTAATAATTTTCTTACTAAAACCTTTATTATAATAAACCTTCTTAGATTATATCCATGACTCCATATCCCAAGAAATAAGACGCTAGATTTCCCTTTCCATATTTTCATCTCCAAGCCCATTATTTTAAAATTTTCCATTTTCCTTTTGTTATATTTGTTGTTAGGATTCTTTTACTCCCACTCTATACTACAAAAATGATCCTTGTAACCATAGGGAAGCCCCCCTTCACTTAGGTCCACCCTTTGTCTAACGTTTAGGAGAGTTTTGGTGAGGTTACAATGGCCAACCTCCTAGTTTCACATGTATTCATATAGGTGTTAGGAGTTTTCATCTTTGGGTGTAAGATTGTGTGGTAACATACCTATTTATCTTGTCAAAGTTGAAGGCCTCATTAGAAGAATCTCTAATTGATTTTCTAGAAATGTTGCATTGTTTATCATACCAAGGTTTGGTTGTTCTATTTTCCCTTTTACACAACACCTTGATACAACACTTGTTAATGGAAGTAGAGAAGGTTGTTGTAAAATTATGCTAGAGACATTACATATTTTCCTTATTTGATAGGAGATTTAATTCATTATTTAAATCCTTTAAAAAAGGTCAACTTTATGTTTGTTGAATATCAAGTGATTTTGGTTATGAGAGTTCTCTTCAATGGGGTTTCATTGCATGGAAAACTTTATATTTAGGTTTAAAGATCTATGATCAGATTTAGTCTCATGGTCTTTAAGATGTTAAAATTTAATATTTGGTTTTATACCAAGATATCATATATCACATATGTCAATGTTTCATCGAAACTTGCATAGGAGACCTAGATAAAGCAAGAAAAAACTAAGCTTATGAAGAAAAGGAGGAGAGATTCAATATGGAACAATGAGAAAATATATTCACACTACTCTAATGAGCTAATCAATGATCGGACACAATGAATGAATGAATGAATGAGTGATATACACTCATATAGGGAAGAACATTCCATAAATAAATAAAAAAGTGAACTAACAGTAAGATTTTCGTTAGGAATTCATGGATGCATAATAATGATGTTCTAAAAATAGAAATTCTAAAATAGAACTAGCTACATTTAACTAATAGTGAACTAGTGAGTCGAAAATAGAAATATTTACAACACCCCCCTGAACATCACTATGGAGTAATAAAAAATGAATCCCAACAACTAGGCCATATTAGGTACTCATGTACAATGGAACTAATTAACATTGAATAAAAAATGAGGAAAGAGGGAAAAGCACATGGGAACAAAATCCCCCCTCAAAAGGCAATGCATCAAAAGAAGAAAAGGCGGCTGCTAGGAAACTATGTTCTTCACTCCAAGACGATCTCGTAAAGTATGAAACTTCTTTCCAATGAAGTTCTTGGTGAAGATGTCAACAGTCTGTTCAAAGGAAGGACAGAACTATAGATCAATGATCATGTCATGTACTGGATATTTGATGAAATACACGTGGACCTTAATGTGTTTGGTTCACTACCTTTGTATTGGATCTCTACAAAAACTCAATGTATTCTTATTGCCACACCATATGATAGTTGGACAGTGAAACTGGATACCAAGCTCGGTAAGGAAGTGTTGAAGCCAAAGTCCCTGAATGACACAAGTGACCACTCCTTTGTACTCAACCTTTACTGAAGATAAAGAAATGGTTGATGTCTTCTTACTTAGCCAACAAATAGGGATTGCCCCCAAACTGAGAGTGTACCCGGAAGTGGGCTTGTGATATGTGTCATCACCAGCCTAATCTGAATCTATGAAGCCTAAGAGATATAATGCACAAATAGCTTCATAATTAATCCCATAACTCATGGTCCCCTGAACATATCTGAGGAAGTGCTTGGAAGCCTTCCAGTGAAAATCATGGGGCTCCTGCATGTATTTATAAATTGATCCTACTGCATATGAGATATCTAGATGGGTGTGGGTGAGATACAAAAGACTCCCCACCAACTGTCTATACAAAGTATTTTCCACTAATGGTGTATCCTTTCCATCCTCAAGTATGATCCCAGATAAGAAGGGTGTAGGTGCAGACTTACAGTCTGTCATGTGGAATATATCCATAAGATCCTGAGCATACTTATCCTGAGAAAGTTTTATGCCAGAATCATCCTAAATAATCTCAAGACTAAGAAAGAAGTGTAGTGGACCCATGTTCGTCATAGAGAACCTGTCATGTAAAATATATTTGACCACAATAATGGTTGAAGTAGAGCTACCAGTGATAAAAATATCATCAACTTAGAGTACTAAAATCATCAAAGAGTCAGTAGTCCTTAGCATGTAATAATTGCAATAATATTTACATCTAAAATAATCATGTGAAAGTAGATAAGAATCCATCTTTTCATACCATGCTCTAGGTTCTTGCTTGAGGCCATAGAGAGACTTCTTCAATCTACATACTAAATATGCATTATGAATGAACCTCGATGGTTGTTCCATGTAGATCTCCTATGACAGATCACCATGAAGAAAAGTATTCTTCACATCCATCCGGTGAACTTCCCATCCTTTGTTTGTTGAAATGGATAGAACCAAGTGAGTGGAGTCCATATTTTCTAGAGGTGAAAAGGTATCATCATAATCTATCCCATGAATCTGCTAAAATACTTTTGTAACTAATCTTGCCTTGTACATGCTCACCTGACCATCTGTTGATCTCTTGGTCCTATAGATCCATTTTCATCTGACAAGTTTCCTCCCTGGTGGAAGTGGAACCAGATCCCAAGTATGATTCTCTAGGAGTGATTCATACTCCTCTTGCATGGATGCTTTCCATAATGGATTTCCGACAGCCTCACTGTAGAGATGTGGATCCGAATATTGAACCATATAGAAATGCATGGGAATCATTGGTTCATAATTTGAAATTACACGAGAAGGCTCCCCATGATGAGATCGAGTCCTCCTTGAATACAATGGATTCTCTGCAAGGTTTTTTTATTCTTGAAGTGTGGATTGTGCCCACTTGGGGATATGCTAAAGCTACGACATTAGCTCCTCATATAGATGTACTACTTGCTCAAATCCATGTATATAATCCTTTGAATATGAGTCTAAATATGTACAATTTGAGTGTGTGGAATCATCATCCTGTATGTCTGAAACTGATGGAAGCACAAGAGTGTTTGCATGTTTCATGGTGGTGCATGCAAAGGACTCTCCTCAAACTAAACATTGTGCTCAATGATGAGTTAGTACGTAGAGGGATAAATCAACCTATACCCCTTCACATCAACTGGATACCCCACAAAGATGTCAGGTGTTCTCTATGGATCTAATGCTTTCCTGTTTTTAGAAGGAATATGGGCCCATGTGCAAGATCCAAATATGTGGAAGTGTGTGACATTTGGTTTTTCACTTGTCCAAGACTCAAAAGGTGTCATGTCCTAAACATATCTATGTGGAGATATGTTATGTATGTAAGAATCATATTTAAGTTCCTCAGCCAAATTATTAGAAGGAAGATACCTCGCATGCAACATGCAACTGATCATATCATTGAGAGATATGCTATTCTTTTCAGCAACTCCATTCTGTTGCGAAGTGTATGGAATTGTATGATGCAACTGGATACCAGTCTCACGACAAATATTATGAACATATTTTTTGATATACTCCCCCCCATTGTCTGTACAGAGGATCTTGATCTTATTCCCAATCTATGTCTCTATTAGAGCTTTGAAGTCTTTGAGATGATGAAAACATTCAGACTTTTTAGTGAGAAAATAAACCCAAATATAGCGTGGGTAATCATCGATAAATTTGAGTACATACCTTTATTTATTGATGGATGGATGTGGAAATGGACCCATGAGATCGTTGTGAACAAGCTCCAAGTAAGAGGAGACTCTCCTTTCCTTCCTATTTTCAAACTTCTCTTCAGGATGTTTTCCAAGAATGCAACCTTCACAAACCCCTTTGGAAAAGTAAATATCTGGAAAGCCTTTGACCATTCCTTGCTTGGAAATTAGTTGGATGTACCTAAAGTTTAAATGACCAAATATATCATGCCATACTCTGCTACTATCATCAGCCTACTTAAGTAGTAAATAAGAGTCATGGTCAACAAACTTAGTGAATTTATACAACCTTGATTTTTGATCTACCTCAACAATTGGAATAATGGAATTGTCATGCATGTCATGTACAAAAACTGAACCTGATGTAAATTAACCTTTTTAGCTATTTAAGTGATCTGATAAACTTAAAACAAATTTATAGAAAACTTTGGAACATGTAAAATATTCTCAAAATTTCCATTAGGAAGTTCCACTCTTCCCTCTCCTTCTACTGCTATTGGAGTATCATCCCCCATGAGAATAGGGGGTCCCGAGCATGAACTCAGGGAAGGAAAGAATTTATATTTGTCTTCCATATGATGTGATGCACTAGAATATATAATCCATGAATCATATGAGGAATTAATTTCATTAAGAGCATGATGACTACCTTTCTTAGATACATGATCTTCTTCCTTCTTCTTCTTGGCTCCTTCGGGACTGAAGTTTCCAAGGTTGTTCTGTTGAAGTACCCATGCCATAAGATTGATTTTCTTCTTCATGCATGTGTATTATTCATGATTTTGTTTATTGCAATAAGTGCACTTATTTCCCTTCTTCTTTTTCTTCTTCTCTTTGGAATTTGAAGAGTCCTTGGAACCTGAAGAATCATTGAAGCATTTTTAATATCCCTCATTTTCTTTATGTTTCCCCTTTCATTTCTGTGTGGATTCTTTATTGGATGACCCTTTTCCATCATGAATGGTGATTGCATGTTCTTTGGATTCCTTAATCAGACCCATATGAATGATTTTTTCATGATCATGTGTGAGAGCATAAATTAATATCTCTATGGTGGGCATATTCCACTTTGATCCCAAGGGATATCTGCTAGAATGGAAAGTGGAGACATAGAAAACATATTCTAGTCCTAGCTTAGCTAAGATTGTTAGAATAAGTTGGTATAATTGTGTAGACTTATCAATACCATAATATGCCAAGCTCAATATCAAAGATTTAAACTTGGTAAAAAAATCTTGTATATTATCAAGACTTTTAGGATCCAAGGTATTCAACTCTACCTCAAGCATATGACTTCTCATCTCATCCTTCTTTCCAAAGAGGCTTTCCAAGGTGGTCCAAATCGCATTTGGATTATTTCATGCAAAAACATGAAACCATAAATCAGATGAAATTAATTCAAGAAGTCTTGTGGCCTCATCCTTACGCTTTGCCCATCTGGTCTTCTCAATCGCTAATGTAGGTTATGTTTCTGTCGCCATCATAAAATTGTACAATCGTTTTCTTCTCAGATGGAATTCAGGATTTTAATTCCATTCAAAATAATTGTATGGTGTGATAATTATCACCAAATTTCACTAAATAATTGGTGTCATATCCATCCCTCTTACTGGTTCTAAAAAACCCAGAAAAAATTGGTTGACAAATCATTGAAAAATCACTTTTTAAGAGTGTCTCACCCTATCTGAATGCCACAGAGACACTCTCGCACACTGTATGAAGAATACACTGACACTTTCACACCCTATATAAATGATATAGTGTGACACGGTTACACCCTTTTTGAAGGATAAGGTGCGACACCTTCTTAAAATTGTCCAAAAATTTCCAAATTTACAATTTTTCCTGCAACCGGTGCACCTTTCAACAGGGAGAGGTTGTGAAATTTTAAGATGCACAGATTACACTCTTAAAAAATATGATTTCACTTTTCTCTAGCTCGTCTGGTTTTCTCCAAGTATCTCTTCTCTGATACCATGTCCATGTTTCATCGAAACCTGCACAGGAGACCTAGCTAAAGCAAGTACAAACAAAGCTTATCAAGAAAAGGATGAGATATTTAATATGGAAGAATGAGAAAATATATTCACACTACTCCAATGAGATGATCAATGATCGAACACAATCAATGAATGAATGAGTGATATACACTCATATAGCGCAGAACATTCCATAAATAAGAAAATAAAACTAACAGTGAGATTTTCCTTAGGAATGCATGCATGCATAATAGTGATGTTTTAAAAATAGAAAGTCTAAAATAGAACTAGATACAATTAACTAATAGTGAACTAGTGAGTCGAAAATAAAAATATTTCCAACAACATAATCTATGACATTGTTGCCAAGATCATGAATACAGGTCATCAATTTGGATTTTATCCACTTCATTAGACCATTGAAAATTATTATATCTTGAGAACTATATAGCTTGATTATCTTGGTACCAAACAAATTCTCAACCAAGTCTTCATATCTTTTTTTAATTCATTTTCTAGCTAAAACACAATCATTGTCCAGCCATAGAGGATCAGGGTTGGAATCATTTATTAACATAATATATTAATTAGCTCTTATTATAGCATTAAATTCTCCTATCAAGAAGATTCTACCTTCATTTCTCACAATGTAAATATCATATTGTAAGCCCTTGTAAGGACAAGGTTTTGTCTAGATTGTTTTTCTTACAAAAGGTAGAATTAATATGCACAAAAAATGTATTTCTATGAAAATATTATTAACATTAATATATAAATATCCATCCACATGTACTGATTGAAATGGTATTTTTTGTGAAGCCTAATGCAAGGAAAAACATTATTTTTTTATGTAATAAGTTATACCTCCATTCCCTCTGCAATGGGATATATTGTTCCATAACAACCACAAGAAAAATCCTTCTATGGTAGGGACATTAGATTCTTCATGACACCAAATTTCAATTAGAAATATACTATCAATTTCATTTGGGATACAACTTAACATCATCCTTTTTCTCCATGGAAAGCTTAAATAAATTGGCATCAATGATTTTTTTATTTTTTTGAACCAAAACTGGAGGATTTTGTATTAAAAAGACTACCAGAAACTTGATAGCAGAAAATGCAAAAAAGAAATTGTCGAGAAGCCCATTGTATTACATAACATCACCCTATCTAATTTTTCAGGTAATTTTGGTGGGCTCTTAGAATGGATTACGGAAATTTTGTGCTCATAAATGTAAGGCTTACAAAATACCAACATAATTTTAACTAATCTAAAACACATTAACAAAATTCATTTTTCCTTGTGACTCTACAAACTCCCAAATTCATTTTCTACTACCTTGGCCCCTTTTTCTCCCTTGGAACTTTAAATAGGGTTTTTTTTTGTTTCTTTAATACTACATGGGGGGTAAAATATCTTGAGCTTGCAAGAGAGGAAAGATTCCCAGGAACTGCCATCCACCTAAGAGGAGCCAATTCATCCTCCAAGAACAACACTTTTTAATTTTTCTTGAGTAAAACCATCCTACTTTCATATTTAATATCAAAATTACTAGTCAGTTTATCCTCCAAGGTTGCAAAAACCTCACCCTACTCAATAGTGATTCTCCTCCCAAATTGAAATTAATAGAAACCCTAGGTTGAGGGGAATTTTAGTAGAAACCACATGAACATAGCCTTTGTATTTTACCCCATGTTGAATATAGAAATTACACTTGTAGAACTCCTTCCCATATTATATAATGGTTCCTTAGGATGACATGAATTGAGGCAAGTTAGACTAATATCCATGGGAGGTCTCATCAATGCCTCCTCCCTCTTTGTTGCATTCATAAAAACCTACATGCATATAATGCATTCCATTAAACCCTTAAGGGTCATTTCATATCCTAAGGCATAGGCTCCCATATGACCTCACTATTGATAGCCAACATTCCCACCACTTTTTGAGTTGCTTGGTTTTCCAAGCAATCTGCTACCTCATTTTTGTCTCTTAAGACATGATAGCACCACAAATGTAATAATTTAGTGGCTAATTGGGTATTCATCATGAGACTGAATCCATCCTAGTGTCCACTAAATTTGTTCCTTTTATCATATGACAAATGAGTAGAAGTTAATCTCCATAGATTATTACCTTCTACATTTTTTTTTCCTACGAAATATTCAAAACCTAATATAAATCATATGTCTATACCAAATTTTTGGACGATATGCCTAGAATATATGAATATATTGCTTGAATTGTTTCTCTAGGGTCATAGATGACACCCTCGGGAACCTATCACCCTTAAATTGACATCAAATTTCGACAAAAGGTTTAACAAATTTAATATCCATTTTAGTTTTGAATAATGATGATGATGATTATGAAAACAATGACCATCCATGGAGACCAAATTTGGTCTATCGAATCTTAAGAAAGAAAAAAAAGGAATTAATTGGTTTGATTTAAACTTTTAGAGAAGCATTCCTAAATCACCATAGTTTTTATGAGTTGAAAGGTTAAGAAGATTGATATTGTAAAAAATATTTTGAAATTGTGAATTAATGTAGGTGTATGTAGGACATTTAAAGAGAAAATTATTTTAATATTCAACTCTCTTAGTGTTACTAAGACAAATGCACTTCTTTGGAAAACTTTGACTAAGCTCTTAAACATGTTTGCTTGAAACCTGAACCTACCTCTGTGAACTTTAATTGTGGCCATCGTTGGGGGTGGCTTCACTCCCTTCTTTTGGAATGTTGTGGATAGGAGCAACCACCCCTCATCCCATACAAATTTTGGCCATCCTAATTCAAGCTATCACCCAACTTCTGCGCAACCTACACCAACCTCTAAAATCTTGTGTCCAATGGAAGAAGAACAATAGATAGATCCTCCTCATTCACCCAAAGTGGAAACCGAAGAAGATCAAAATAAAAAGTCTTCAGTGAGAGGATAGTCCTCGACCTATATCCCTTGAACAATTAAAATCCCACATTATGAAATTCATCTCCCAACTATGGCACAAAATATCCAATACATGCAAGATCACACCCTGATTTGCAAATTCATGGGATTGTGTCCATAAGAAAAGGCCCTTATCTAGTGGATCAAGACATTTTGGAAGATTGAAGTATATATTGACCTCAAGTTGGGATCTAAGGGATTATTTACTGCTATCTTTAATCTGGTTGAAGATTGAGAAAGGGTATTCCAAAGCAGTCCTTATTTTTTCAACTTGACAGGATTATACTTACGTATCTGTAAAGAGAAATTCAATCATTAGAAAGAGGATTTTATTGTAGCTCTGAGTTGGATCTATCTATACTCTCTTCCAAAATAATATTGGCACCCAGAGATCTTAGAAGGAATAGGAAATATGTAGGGGATTTTTGTACAAATTGAAGATGAAACACACCAAGATATACCTCATATGCTTGGATATGTTTACCTTGACATTTAAAAGGAACTTCCAGCCTTAGATATTGGGACATGGATTCGATTCAAACAATTGATTGTGAACATATCCCCTATTGGTGCCACAAATTCCACGTCCATGGTCACTAATTCATGGATTTCCTAGTGAATCAACAAATAGATCAACCCAAATCACAAGAAGAAAAGGATGCAGATGGATTTGTAAAATCCCCTACCAAGACAAATATTCTAAGAAAAGAAATGTCGCAGCCAAATCCCAAGGGCTCCTGAACAAGAAAAAGTTTCAAAAAATCGTCAAAAATAGAATATTAACATCCATACCAAGGAGTAGAAAATACAACAAAAGAAGGACCAAATCCAGTCTTTAGGCCCTGATTCCAAGTCATTGGTGAGAGAGAGATTTAGACATGCATCAAGGAAACCTCACAATTAAAGATTTGGACAAAGAAATGAATAACATAGATGAAAGAAAAATAGATATGGAATAATGAGAAGAAATGGAATTATAAGGACTGAACCTACAAATCATAGCCAGCGTCTGTGAAAGGAAAGAAGTTCACGCAATCCATGAAAATCAAATCCAGCTCTTGAAATCATCTCTTCTCAAATCTAAACATAAGGAAAAACAAGAGGCTACTTAGAAAGGTATGCATACTACTGCATCTACTCTAGGCATCAAGAATTATTCAGCCAAGGAAACAATTAAATTAACTAAATAAGATAAGAAGAGAGATCAACCTTCAAACAAATAGCTACTCCAAGAACTAGTAGAACTCCTAGTCAATTCAGGTTGAATTAAGAGTATGGCGGAAAAAATTTCTTCACAACCCCACCAATATAAATGAAAGTAATTTCTTGGGATAAAATAGGTCTCAATGTCCCAAGAAAACATAGATCCCTAAGGACTCTAATATCAGAAGAAAATATGTCTATTGTGATGATCCAAGAAGCCAAGTGCTTGTCTAAAATTCTTGAAAAAATATCCTCTAAATGTTGGTGGGGCTTCCAATCGGTAGCTATTGATGCACATCAAGCCTCGAGAGGCCTTTCAATCCTCTTACATCCCTCAAAAGTCATCATGAACCATGTTTTCTCCACTAGATTCTCCCTTTCAGATAAATTCCAACTAATTGGGTCCAACCAAATAGGTACAGTCACCAATGTCTACAACCCTCAAACTCTCTCAGATAAATTAGCCTTTATGAATTCCCTCCAAAACCTCAATCCTTTCATCTAAAAAATCCCTTTGATTATGGGAGGAGATTTCAAAAAAATATCTTCTCTCTCGGAAAACAAAGGAGGGTTCAATTGGTCAAATCAATACTTGGACCACTTTAAGGATACTTTGAATGACCTAATATTGGTATATTGTGAAACCAATATTGGAATCTTCACTTTGAATAATCATAGAAGATTTTTCCAATAGATAGCCTCTCTCCCATATTGTTTCCTTGTGTTGGATTCCCTTTTATGCCTTAACCTTGATTTCAAGACCTCCATTCTTCCCTTTCAGGGATCCGATCATTGGCCCACTTGCATTACCATCGATATTCAAGCTAGTCCTAAAAATCGTCATTCTGATTTGAAAATTTTTGGCTGAACAATCACTCCTTCTAGGAGAAATTTGAAAGTTGGTGGAGATAAACATCCATACCCTTGGGTTCCCAAATGCATCGACTCCAGCAATGTTGAAGAATTTAAAGCAATATCTCAAGAAATGGAACAAGGATGAATTTGGAAATATATTATCTATCAAACACAAACTTATGGAGGACATGAAACAACTCCAATAAAGTATGATAACAAATGGGTTTACACAAGAACTCATAGAGGAAGAAACTAAAATAAGAGATTAAATATCTATCATAGAGGAACATGAGGAGCAGTTGTGGCACAAAAAATCCATAGTTCAATGGCTAAAAGTAGGGGAAACGAATAAAAACAATTCCATAATTCAATTCTCCAATGTCGGCACACTAATTAAATTACCTTTTGTGTATGTGGCACATTATGTAGATCAAATAATTGATCCATTTTAAGTATCCATGTGATAGGGTCCTTGCCATCAAACTTCCTCATATCGATCTTAAGAATGCGGTTGGTATTCAACCCAATGTTGGAGTTTCTCCATTCTTGATTCACCTTCCTTGTGTCCTCGTCATGAATTTAATGGGATACATTTTCACTTTCAGATGTCCTCTCTATTAGGAATTTTTTCAATCCTTCCATGATATCCCCTTTTAAACCCTCCATCATCTCTTGTAGTTCATCTTTTGTTACTGTCTTATTTTTTAAATCATTTATTTCCCCACGCATTTCTTCACCTTCATCAAGAGTCATGTAGGATTGTATGGAGGCTTATTTGGTGTAGAAGTTCCCTTTTTGGGTGGCATGTTGGCCAAGTATCACTTTTGATCCTTGATTTTGAGGTGGTTCTGCTAGACAATATTTCTTCTGCTGTATCTCCAAAGTTTTGGCCCTTCTGGGTATGAAAATTTATTTTTTGTAGTTCTCTAATATTTCTTCTATGCAATTCCATGGGTCTGATCAAAATTGGATGTGCCAAGTGGAATTTACGGTAACTTCCCCACAACTTGCTGATTTTTTGGCATTTCCAGGAGATCTTACTTGTATAGCATTCCCCGCACAAATAAAATGATATAAAATTATGAAACTCCTACCAAAAATACTACAGACTATCCATTATCCAATGCAACAAGTCTCACTCAATTTGGATACTCTAGGAATAAGTTATGACTGTTTTACCTGGAACACCTTCGTGAGACTAGTCAATAGGACTAGTCAGATACCCTATCTTCCACATGATGTATCTACAACTGTAAGATGACCCAGAAGATAAAAATTTTACCACATATACCTTACTAATTTCTGTGAATATCCTTCGGATTTCAGGGTTTGCAACATTACAGAAAATTGTTTATAGCGGAAATTCCACAATGTCTTAGTTCAAGATGATTCCAGAACCCTATCTTGCACAAGTTGTATCTCTGAAATTATAAGGCCTCAGGAGATGAATAGTAACCCAACGTACCTTGATCCGTATACTAAATATCTTCCAATCTGTTCCTTCTGAAACGTTGTAGAAAAAAAGTTATAGCAAAAATTCCAAGGTGTCTCAGATGTAGTAGCGAAACCCTAAAACCTTGAGCTCTGAAACCATATATTAAGAACCAAATATCAATATAGCATAGAAAAACCTCAGAATAAGTACTCAACACCTTGAAAAAGAGAGAAATTAAGATAATAAGCCTCTTTGAGGGGGAAACCTCCAAATGCCCACATAAATGTACAATTACAAGGTGATTCCAAATGAAAATGTCTCATTGGTATATATAGGAGACTAGGATTAATAATTACAACTAATGGACTAAATCTGACATAAATAAAATAACATTACTAATGGAATATGCCCCAATTAAGGGGTAATGATCCATTATTTAGGGCTTAACAGATTTGATGAGATAAATCTCAATGGAAGAGGTGAAATAGGAAATTATGGAAATTCCCAAAGGTAAATCTCCAGGCCCATATGGTTTTACAATTGAATTTTTCCATGCTTGATGGTCTGTGATCAAAGAGGATGTTCTGGAAGTAGTCAAAGACTCTAGAAAATTTCTCAAGTTCCTCCCTTCCTTCAACTCTAATTTCTCAACCTTGATCCAAAAAGAGGACAAGGTTGAATACCCTAGAAAATTTAGACCTATATCCCTATGTAATGTGATCTATAAAATCATCTCTAAATTCATCACCAACTTATTGAATCCTCTACTTCCCTTCCTAATCTCTGAGGAACAATTAGGCTTTGTGGAAGGATGTCATATCCTCGATAGCATTATTATGGAAAATGAGCACATTTATTCTTTAAATTATTCCTGCAATCCTATCTTGATCATTAAGTTGGATTTGGATAAACCTTAATATAGTCTTATTTGGGACTATATTTCAAGTATCCTTCATGCCTTCATCTTCTCCCAACACTAGATTAAGTGGATTGTGTCTTTTCTTTCCTCTCAGCTCTTCTCCATATTGGTGAATGGATTTCCTTCAATGACCTTCTCCCCTTCCTAGGGAATTCACCAAGGAAACCCCCTCTTCCCTTTCCTCTTTATTATAATGTCATAAGATTTGGGGATATCTATCCAAGCAACATCATCCCAAATAAAGTGGAAAGGCCTCAATATCCATGGGGATGAAAAACCATCTACCCACCAAAAATTTGAGGATGAAATTATTATAATTGATAATCCTACCATAATAGAATCCCTACAAATGAAACAAGTTCTAATGGAGTTCTCATAATCTTTAGGAATGGCAATTAATCAAGGAAAATATCAGTTATTTTTCTTCAATATGCCTCCAGTTGTCCAAAACCATCTAGAAGAGACCCTAGGATTCCCATGTAGCACTCTCCCTTCTAAATATTTTGGAGTTCCTCTAGTAGAAAATTCCCTAAAGAAATTTTCCTTGGAATACCTCCTCTCTAGTCTGGCTAAGAAGCTCGATAACTAGTCTTTTTGATCCCTTAACCTGGCTAGTAGACTGATCCTAGTGAAAATAGTGCTTTAGACTATTCCCTTTTACCATTTATTAGTCCCAGTGTCTCCTAAGTATATCCTCAAAGAAATGAGAAACATACATAGATGTTTTCTCTAGGGTGGATCCACAGAAAGGTAAAAATGGGCCCTACTTTCATGGAAATTGATATGCAAGCCCAATATGGCACGAGGTTTGGGCCTCTGAGACCCATAAATAGTGGGTAAAGTTTTAGGAGAAAAGTTATGGTGGTGATGGATTACCAACCAACAATATTAGTGGGATCATCTATGGAAGGTGAAATATGCTAGAGAATAACAAGAAGGAAGCCTAATCCGAATGCAAAGTTCCCTAAGTGGCTCCAATATTTGGAACTTGTCCTAGCAAAATAAACCCTTGATCCAACAAAATTACTTTTGTGAAATTAGGAACGAGAAGGAGGATTTGTTTCAGGAAGATGCTTGGAAAAATATGTTGAAATGGTTAGACCAAGAACATCTCTAAGGAATAAAGGAAGCAATGTTGCACAAAAGAAAAACCAAAGTAACTCATTATTGGATCCTGGAAGAGGCCCATCATAGATGGCACAACTAGCTCCCCAAAGAAGGATGGTAAGTAGCTAAGGACCAAGATACTTTAGAACAATTTTGGGAGGAATTAACCAATAGGAGAATCAATATTGATAATGAGGTGGACCACCTCTATTGAGGTTGGTAAAAAAAAGGGCTCTTTTACGTTTAAAGAGGCATAATTGATTGCAACAAACCACCAAAATCTCCCCAAATAGAAAATTTGGCAATGGATATCGCAGCAGAATTTGTGGCCAAATGTTTCAACCTTTCTGTGGTTTCTAACTCAAAACAATATGTTGAATTGGGATAATCTCTATAAAATAGGATTATAAGGACCCTCAAGATGCTCACTTTGTCTCTCATGGGAAGAAACAATCGAGCACCTGTTCATCTCTTGTCCCTTTGTGGAATTCTTATGGGACCAGAGTGAATCCCTATTCCATAGATCGATACTTAGATGTCAAGATATTCATGCCTCCCTTGATGAATTTCCAACTTATATTACTCAAAACCCTATAGTCAATCATCTCTGGTAGATCCTCCCAAGATTCTTGTTATGGGAAAACTAGAAAGAATGCAATGAGAGAGTCTTTAGGAATGAGACTCCATCCCCAAAAAAGATTTGGACCAGAGTAATGAAAGCTATCTAGGAAAGAGTTGTTACTCAACCATGAAAGGATGAATATTGGAAGAAGAACCAGTATGAGATAAACATTCTTAGGGCCCTATATCTAACTAGTCTTTTGACCCCAGTCAGGAAAATTTCACTGCCCCCTAAGGTTTCATCTCTATCAAGTTGGTCACCTCCTCCCCAAGGGTTTATCAAACTTAACCTCAATGGGGCCTCAAAAGGAAACCTAGGTAAGGAAAGTTTGGGAGCATTTTTTTGTAATAACTCAGGAGGGCTCATCAAAACTTATGCAGGTAAGATAGGCCACACTAGTAACAATGTTTTGGAAATATTATCTTTGGAAGAAGGGATTAACATAGAAAAGTAGAACGACTACAACAAGGTAATAGGTGAGAGTTATTTCTTTCTGATAATCAACATTGTTAAGTGGAGTCAACAAGGGAATCTAATTTATAAGATCTCTTACATAAAGAATCTCAAGTCCTCCCTAGAGCGGGTGGAAAAGATATTGCATACCATCCCTACCATTATTCCAAGCCATGTGAAGAGGGAAGCTAATAAGCTAGCAACTTGGCTAGTGAATGAGGGGGTACATTTAGCCAACGACAAGTGGGACGAGCCCTGCAACCCAAATAAAAAGGAAAGGTTGGTGACCAATTGTCTCTCTTTATATTTGAAATATTGGAGTTCCCCGTATGGGGTGTTGGGGATGGGAACCTAGGGTTCTACAACCCCCAAGAATTGTAGGAAAAATGGCACAAATGGAATTAACAACATGAGAAGATAGAAACATAATCAGTGGCAAGGCATAGTTGTGTCAGTGGGGATGATCACTGGAAGGGAGGGAATTTCCCCATACGGGGTGTTGGGGATGCAAACCGAGGGTGCAACATCCCTCGAGGAAGCTAGGAAAGTTGCTACATAGGGAATTAAAACCGTGAGAAGATGGTGAATTGATCAATGACAAGACATAGTTTTGTTAGTAGGTACGATCATCGTAAGGGAGGGAATGAACTCTAGGCCCAAGGTTACACACATGAGCCTTAATTTGCGATCACATGGCATCCTATCCTAGCCACATGTTGAGACAGGGTGCCAACACTCCATTCATGGGAATTAAGACAAACTGCAGTGGGATCTATTATCCTCGGCTCCGTGGAAAAGGTCTGGAGTTTGGATAGTTTATCAGTAGTGAAAATAGATAATTCCTTGTCATGACTTTGGGTTAGTGGAGGATCAATAGGATTTCCTGAGTGAAGGGTGGGTAGAGACCCTCCCTCTAAGAGAAAGTGTTAGTCATTGGATTAGAACATGAATGTGGGAATCTATGGCTCCTCATCAAGGGTACCTAAGGGGGTACTATCGAGGAGGACACTTGCCATCATGGCCTTCGACTTGTCAACCTGGTAACAACGTCCTGACCTCAATGGTCCAACGAGAACATTTCTATGCAGCTGCCATATTTTATGAGTCCACTCCTCCTCGTTTTCAAGACCATTTGGAAGAGGTAGAAGCAACGATCCATGTGTAAAGAATGATGTCCACCATCCAGGAGGTGGTGAAATCAACCATTCACTGGATTATGGATGTTGGGAAAAGTTGTGCTAGGGAATCGAATTACATGAAGATGGTGGAACTTTACGAGAATATAAAAAATATCTTGGGCCATATGCTCTAGACCTGGAAGGAGGCTCTGAATACAGTGCAATTGCAGTTAGATGGTTAAGAAAAGTAGTGATGAATTCTCCCCCGGAAGCACAACCCATTCGACCTTATATCAGACCTAGGATCAGTCTTGATGTTGCCAGTTCAATGATTATTAGGTATGTTTTTTAGTTTTTTGATGAATTATCAAAGAAGATCAAGGTCGAGAGCCTACTACAATTCCTATTTAGGATGTTTTTTTTTATTTTTTAGCTTCCAAGACTATGTTTAAAAGTATTGGAAAAAATCTATGAACAGAGGACCTATACCTTTGTTGTTGGTTTGGTTTCCCAGTGGCAAGCCAAAAACAAAGCCTTTATGTATGTATGTTATTTTTCTAAATCAATAGAATTTTAGACTGTGTTATTACAAATAAAAAAATATAAATGCACTTATTTTATATCCTCAATGTATAGAATGCCTGGAATTTTAGAATATGTTAAGGATCCATATTTTTCAATGTTAAAAATAAAAAATCCTCGAATTTTATGTACATTAACAAGTGTCGTTGCAATGGCGATGTCCCACCCAAGATTTGTTTTCCACATAGATTTGAATTCATGCATAATTTTTAATTACAACATTGGATGTAGGCATAAGTTTGAATTACAACATTGCATGTAATCATATTGAATATGATTATACCAATACCAAAATTGCATTATCCCATGTTCCCAAAACTTGTGTTTCCTATGTTCCCAAAACTTGTGTTGCACCTGAAGTGGTGAGACATTACTTTTCAAAATTACTTAAAATATATCCATTTTCACCTAAAATCTAATAAAAATGATTTATTTTTATCAAAATAAATAAATTTATATACAAATAAAATATTTTTCTCCTACACATAAAATATTATATTTTCTTCATAAAATTAAAGTCACAAAAAAATGAAACAACTACTAATAACTCTTAAAACCTTGCCTGGATTAAGGTAATATTTCTAATTTTACTTTACATAAATAAAAGTACATAAGAGTTCCCTTTAAAACTTGGCCCCTAAGACTTATTCTGTAAACCCGACCCTACGACACAGAAAAATATTGGCTATATATATATAGAACCCTAAAGTATTACATTAAAAAATGAAATCCATATTACTGTGAGGATCATAGAAATTCAAGCCTTGATCGACTACACTTTAATTTAGGAATGAAAAGTGGTGTTGTACTGACCCACTCATAGGTGAAAATTATTTATCATGCGATATGGAATGGGTGAGTGCAGGCTAATGACAGTCTCTCATGATGCGTTAGTGGCAATGCAAACCTGGAAAAAAAAACAATATGTTAACTTGGAGGGATTATTCAAGGTAATTTTACAATGAATTTGAATATGGTGCAAGAATATGAAACATAGGAAATTGAAATATATTTCTAAATATAAAACTTTTATTCATAGAAATTGAGAATAACTATGTCAAATTTATTTTTTTCGAATAGTGGTATCTTATTTTTCCAACAATATATAAGGTATATGTTTTTGTTCGTGCAAGTGTTGAGTACCTTAATGATGGAATTTTGTTCCAAAACCTTAATATAAGGTATTTTTTGGAGATTTATAATATTAATTTGATATATTTTTGTAAATTATCGAAGTCAACATATCCCTAAAATTACAACATCTTTTGTTCATGCAGGCTATAAGAGGTTCTTAACATGATCAATTTTTTTTTTAGATCGTAGATATCAGTCTCCTCTAGTGTCACATATAAATTGATCGATAAACAGTTAAGGTGAAAAAGACTTATAGCAGAAATAAGAGAGGTATGTATTCTAGGATTTTAATATATGTCAAGACAAAAATAGATTAAAAATAGTAAACATTACCGATTTAAAAAAAAAAATTGTATATTTGGAATCTGCACAACCAACTCTATCTGTGTTTCTAGTTTCGTCAATAACTTAATTGTGTAGCCTATAGAAAAATAACGTAAAAAATAGAGATATGGAGAGGAATTCATAAAAATAGAGGTTTTCATGTATTTGCAAAACGAACCACTACGTTTGTCATCTTGAACCTAAATCTGAGGAAACCAACTAGGCAAACATGTATGCTAGAGTTATCACTCCCGCTCGAAAAAAGAATTGAAATTGAAATAACGTGCATGCACTTTAGGAACGCAATGCACTTTAGGAACACATGCATGTTCCTAAAGTGCATGTGTGTTCCTAACGCATGGATGTTTTCCTAAAACATGTGCACATTCCTAAAGCGTGTTCATGTTTCTAAAGTGTGCACGCATTCCTAAATTACACACATTCTATTA
>SNQJ01S0035896.1:107287-135467 GCA_010110895.2 Picea sitchensis | reverse complement strand
GGCCTAATGGATGGACTTCAGAGCTCGAGCAACAACTTCAAAATATTCTAAAACTCGGGTAGGAGTGTAATATGAGTGTACGACTGCACTACCCAGAGGTCTTCGACGGCTCGTCGGTTATGGACTTGATAATATTGATGATTGGACGGAAGGCTTCAGTGATTTAGAACAAGGACTTGATTGGACGTTCAAGATGGTCGGGTATGCGGACAAGAGACATATTACAGAGGGGTCGACTCAGGCTTAGTGACAAACTTCCCTTGGACAATAGCATGACAAGTGATAAGACTCAGGAAACATATATGTTAATCAAAAGTCTACGAAGCAGGAGGCAATGCAAACTCTCCATATGTTTGGAAGAATAACCAAATGGTGGAGGACACAAATCTATATAGCGAGAAAATCTTCCTAAGGTCATACTACATCCCATAGTCTAATGATCAAACGGATAGATGTGCTTTATCCAAGGGAGACTCATTATGCTGCCAATAAAGAAAATACTTTTCCCATCCTCTTTTTGGGGTATATTTTATTTTTTTGTTCTTTTCGATAATTTTGGAAAAAGAATAAAGGAATATTACGTTACAATGGAGGAATGAGTACTGCAAACATACAAGCTCAAGGCACAAGGACAAGACTGATGTTCTGGTAAAATGATACTCGGGAAAAATCCTCCGGCGGCCAAAGGTGCTAAGACACAAAAGCAAAATGTCACAAGGCTGGTGGATAAGGTAAGAAAATGCGATTGATAGAACACAAAATGGTAACGTCCTTCGATGTGAGTTTAATGAGCCCAGAGAAGGTAAGCCTAAATAAGTCAAGCAATCACTAAACTATTTGGAAGAACAGTTACAACAACCAACACTAGAGCAACTTACCGGTGCAAGTGCAACTCAAAAACGGAAGCACCCTCCGGGTATACTCTGCAAATCATGGCCCAATGTCTGTCCTAGGTACCACGGTATACCCCCGCAGTCACCTGTGTATGTCCCTAAAAGATTGGCAACTAGGTTGCCAACACGCGAACAGTCACCAGGCGGGTACAGTCGAAAGTCGGGTAGACCACAATGAGCAGGGTATCAAGCACGAAAATTGTCAAGGGTATCGAGAGAAAATGGTATGGAAGACAATTGAGGACCTCAAATGGATTTGGGACCCACAAATCCCCATGGAAAATGCAAATGACGGAATCCCAAAACAAGCCCTCTATATGTGTTCTCCACTACAATTGGTCTGGCTTTGGAGGGGTTATCTCCGCTACCTTTTCGCACATGACCTCATGTTTATCCCCTGTGTTAGAGGGGGGTCCCAGATAACTTCCATGAAATTGGACTTAGACACTCCCTATCTCAGACTCTAATGTTTGGTTTTGAATGGCTTTGAAGAGTTTCCTCTCCAACCTAATTCAAGGCCCTAGTCCTGAACTAGTTTGTGAACCCTACAAACATAAAAGTCTAGTAGATTTTTAAAATTAGCATTTATTTTATGGATTTATCTTACATCAAGGGGTAAGAGTGTGAAACTGATGATGTGTAAATACGAAAGAAAAAATGAATGAAAAAAGATGAAAACAAAAGACTTTTACTAAATGCAAAATTTCAACAACTTTTCACAAAGAAAGATTTCTTTTCTTTTCTTTTTTTTTTCTAAGATTTTATACAGCAAACTTAAAGGAATTTTTCTCGACTACGAGCTACTTATGATCTAAGTGGACTACAAAAACTTACGAAAAAAAGACTTTTCCCTAGCTAATGATGCAAAAACACACCTTTCAACCAAAGAAGAAAATCAAAAGAGATTTTTTTTTTATTCAAGTGCTAGTAAAGCAATAAAGGGAAAATACCAACAAGCAAAAAACCACGAAAAAAAAACTCTGGCTTAAAGCGCAGATCGCAAAGAATCAGAGTAAAGAATCACACAATGGCAAAAAAAAAACAAAGACTCTCACGCTTGTCTAAAAACCATAAATATATATATATATATTTCCTATCAACTATTAACTGAGAAAAAGCAGGCTAAGGGTAAGATGACCTAACCTACTAACTATTCAAACATAGACTCAAACACCTGAGAGGAATAATTCTCATCAAAGGAGGGGATGGCCGCCCCACTCTGAACAAAAAGTATCATGTCCAAGCACATGATTGTCACTAAACCAGAACGCGTGAAAACATGTGCTGAACAGAGACAGAAAGCATGTACACGCGGGCTGACCTTGCACATGCCGCGTGTATATCTAAATTCTAAGGAAAAATATGAAAACAGGTGGTCCAGACCAGGAAGAGGCCTCTGGTATTGATAACCATGGTCCCTTGAAGGCTTGGATGCTCTTTATAACAGAAACGACAAATAATGTAAGGAATAATAAGGAGAAAAAAGGAAATCTGAGATAGGACTGTGAACCAGCAAGACTCAAACAAGATTCCAGAAAACCCCCTGAGAATGTGTAATTCTGACAGGGAAGAGGAGGACTACCTCTAAGGTTCTCTGAACTCCTACATGCTACTGCTATCTCTACAACTAGCGTTCACACGTGGGTTGTAAGAGGATAGGGCGTGGGTACATGCGTGCGGGCCTTCTGCAGGCCGCGTGTACCTCTGTGTGTCCCAAAAACTACAGTCAAGCAAAATTCAAGGAAAGATGGTATGGAAAACCAGACTCCCTGCTAGCTCAGACCTTACAGAAAAAGACAGGCAAAGAAAAAACAGAAAACCTAATCTTTAAACTACCCAAAAACTTAAATAAATCCAAGAACCCTAAAGTGTATTCTCCCCAGTATGGTCGCCAGTTCTGTTGTTGGGAAAAACACCCTACGGACTAGCAAACTAGGGTCAAACTTGCATGCAGATTTTGACCGAATAGAAATTAATTTTTACCTAAAAACCAAGATTTAAACCCCTTTTTCACAGTAAATGCATGGAAAAGGACCACCAACCTTATTATCGACGTTCGATGTAGATCCTCTGTTGCTCTTCGATTACTTCTTGCGCTGCTCCTTCCACAGATGACCTACACTCAAGACAAACAACAACTATGCATGCATGCTACTTCTATACTCAAGGGTTAGAAATCAAGCATAAATCAATCAAACCATAGACAATTCATGCATTGGGACGGGAAAAGTATTCTTTTATTACTGAAAGTGAATCAACTTACAAAAAAACTGAGACCGACCACCGCTCCTTGAACCTGATCCTGGGCTCCTCCTCTTCTGTCCTTCAACTACTTTGCGTTAAATCTCCTTTCACATGAGGAAAGGATAAAGGGTTGGGACAATGGATTACGTAAATGGGCAGAGTTTCTTCACTATATTTTTTCCTCCTCCAAATGGTACCCCTACCCCTTCTTTTATAGGCTAGAAGGAGCTAAGGTTTTGGACGAACCCTCGACCATGCATGGCCGGGAGTTTTAGTTAACTGACCCATAGCTTTTTGTTCCGTCGGCAACTTTCCTTTTTTTGTGCTTTGTTAGGTACACACGGGCTTTTGTGAGTCATCCAGCGTGCACATGCATGCAGTAATGGGTTAAGGCGCGTGGTCCTTGACACAAGAGGATTTTCAAAGAGTTGTTCAGTAGAGTTTTGGCAAGAAATGGATATGAGTTGGCCTGATGCTAGGTAAGAATGTGTGGTGCAATTTAGGGTTATAACAACAGGGGAAGACCCGGGGTTTATCTCTAACAATGCACCAACAAGACCTAATTACTAGCCCTTTCAACAACACCTATGAAGTAGATGCAGTCTCACCTGAAGTAGCAATAGGGGGTTGCAGGACACATTTGTCTACAACAAGAGGAAATTCAAATTGGGTCCAAAACAACAGCAACACGACATCTAGATATCATTTACCAACTCAACCCTACTTCGCATAGTTATATCTCAAATCTAACACAATGATGCAATAACAGAGTAATCAGAAGTCAAAGGACCACAACATCAATCCCACATAACAACAAGATATACGTGGTTCACCCTCTCCCTAGGGCTACATCCACAGAAGTGTGTTTCTTGATATTATAGGAAAATATACAGTTCTCTATGCGCTCTTAGCTTGCAAATCTCTCTCTTGGTATCTCTCTTTCTCTCCCCTCCTTGTGCACCCAACTACAGGGTTGATCTTCACACCCAACTGAAGATCTTACAACACAGACTCTCTCTCGATAGAATACTTCTCTCTCTCAAAAACAATAATTGCTCATTACATTATTCTAACGCAACCTAGGTCCTCTTGACCTTTATTTATACATTACAATGACTCTCGGACAACCTTAGGCCGAAACCTAGGTGTCAAAACCCTAAAATGCCAAAACCCTGGGTGTCTAAAACCCTAGGTCAACTTGACCTGCATTTTCAGGGCTTCGCCAGCCTGTCTTTCCTTCTTTCCCGCGAGGTGCTCCAAAGCATCTATTGGTGGATGTTTCCGCTTGTTGACTTTTCACGATCCATCTTCCTTGTTGATCTGTCTTCCTCGGTCTTCTCATTCAACAACGCGCTTTCTCTTACTTCGCTCCTTTGTTTTTTCTTCTTTGGCCACTTTGACCCAATCTCAGTCAATGTGCTTTCCGCGAAGTTCGTACTTCGCGATTCTTTCCTTAATCTTCGCTTCCTTCCATAACCAAGGTCCAACAGCCTCCATCAACATCTTCAAGTTAAAAATCTTCTTCATTTTCCTCTCATTCTCATCATTCTCAACATTGTCATTATTCTAGTTTTCATCCAAGTACTTCTAAAAATCCATTGTTGAAACTATATGTGAAATTTAATTTTCCCATGTTTAATGGAGAAGCTAATGCAAATAATCTTGATAATTGGATTAGAAAAATCAAAGTTTATTGTCGTGTACAATAGATCGAAGAGGAAGAGGTGAAGATCCAGTCGAATTCTCTTCTGCTGGAAGGCACAATCCTTGTATGGTGGGAGAACAAACTTCATAAATGTAGAAAACATAATGATAAACTCCTTTCTTCATGGTCTAGATTTACATTTGCATTGGAAAATAAATTTTATCCACTAGGTTATGTTAAAAAATCCATGATGTAATGGAAAAATTTAAGATAGGGTAAAGGTCAAAGTGTTCAGATTTTAACAGAGTTTAGGAAACAATAACTTGCATTAAATATTCCTTTAGATTCTCATGAAACTTTGATGAAGTATATTGGTGCACTTCATAGTTACATTTGACATACATTGTTATTGTTTAATCTTGCAAAATTAGATGAGGTGTGTGTGAAATCAAATCACCTTGAAAGTAGGGGAAAGAATGTATAGGAAGATCACAAGCATTTAGAAGACCATTTCAAAAGGAAAGGATAAGAGGATAGCTACAACAAAGAAAGAGGGAGAAAAATCAGTTTGCACTCATTGTCAGAAAGATAGACATGATGATGAGCATTATTGGAAGTTGCATCCGGAGTTAAGATCGAATTGATTTGGTGGCCAAAGGAAGTATAAAATTGTTGCTACGATGAAAAAATAGATAGGTTACGAATCAGGTGATGAGGAATATATCATAGTCGTTGGATTACAAGGTAAATTTTCCTTGCATGCTAGTTCAAGTTCTAAAATTCCATCTCTTGAAAATGATGAAAGAAGAAGTGAATTATTCCACATAAGAGTAGTGACAAAGAACACAAAAGTGGAAAAATTGTTTGATCCGAGCTCACATGTTAACTTGATATCTGAAGAGATTGTAAAGAAATTGGGATTAACCACAACACCTCACCAGAAACCTTACCCTCTTGGTTGGGTACATGATAATGTAAAACTTCAGGTTACCAATCAGTGTAGATTGAAGTTTGTTATTGCTTCTAAGTTGGTAGATGAATTTGATTTGGATGTGGTTCCTTTATATATATTTGGTATTGTATTAGGGCCGAGTCCTTATCTTTATGAAAGAAAGACAATATTCTTCCGGAAAGAGAACAAATACCATCTCACAAAAGATGGAGTGGAATATATTGTTATGGATCACAGCATAGAAGCTAACCCATCACTTATTAGTGTAGGTCAAATGAAGAGAGCTATACATACTTATAAGAACCTTGTGCTTACGCTTGTAAAAACCAAAGATCTTGATAAGTCTAATACTCTATATCCCTTACATAAAAATGAAATGCTTGAGATGAGACAGGTATTTCAGTGGGGAGGTGGAAAGGAAAGGGCCTTCGACACTTTGGGAGAAAATATCAACCCCGCACCAATACTAGCTCTACCAGAGCTTCAACAGTCATTCAAGGTTGAAACTAGTACCAGTGAAAATGCCATGAGAGCATATATACGTTTTAGACATCCTAGTTTTGCATCTATTGTTTTGAAGAATGCTCATGTTAGCTATGTTGAAAATATGTTATTGGTGAAGTCTTAAAAGATGTATTTGAGAGGCTAATTCATGGCTTGCAAGTGAAAATATTTTGGTTGCGGGACAAACTATTCTAGCATTTGGGTAAACCTTGTATTCCTACCATCGTGAAAAATCGTGTAATTGGAGAATCTTACACTTCTCTTGTATTTGGGAATTTTGGGGTAGAGAGGATTGTAATGGATTTTATGAGGTTATGCTTGCCTCGAGTGAATGTAATTGTAACCATGAATGTAAAGGGGTGTGTGTTGTGCATTTTTTATCCCACTAATAGAAAATTGGGGCTATACACACCACTCCATGTTCCTTTTCATCCTTGGAAGAGTGTCTCCTTGGATTTTGTAGGTGGGTTTCCTATGTCAAAAATTGGTCATGACTACTTTCATGTAGTAGTGGATAGGTTTATAAAAATGTGTGTCTTGATGCCATGTAAAAATCATATAAATGCTTAGCAAACTACTCATATTTTCATTCAACATGTATGGGTCCAGTTTGGACTTCCCACATTCATGATCTTGGATTGTGACACTCGATTCCTTGGAGATTTTTGGATAAGCTGAAGAGAAGTATTTCTTTCCATCCACATACCGATGACCAGACATAGGTTGTAAACAGAACAGTGGTGTTGACAATAAAAATCGCAACAAGGAATTTCGCCCACAAAGTATTGCTAAAGCCTATGATTTAAACTATGCTAATGAAATTTAATACTAGTAGGTGAGACCCCCCTTGTAAACTGGAGGCTCGAAGATAGTCATATCACACTTTTTATGATGTTGTTTTGATACTGCTTATAAGGTCTTATATGGTTGATAATGCAATCTTGGTTTTATTTTGACATAATGGTAGGTGGATAATGCCTTTTATGTGATGTTCCCTTATTCCAAGCTCTAATTCTATGTTATGAGTGGCATATACTACAGTTGTTACTTTTTCACCATGATTATTACATGGCTACACCTGCACAAGACATATGTTAGTAACAACATAAAACAAAGGAAATGGAAAGAGACTTATAACAAAAAATTCCAAAAGAAAGGGACTATACTATGTTATGTTAAGAGGTTGTGTGCAAATAAAATGAAAAGAATTTAGTATTAATCATAACTAGAAATGGTTAATGGATATGTGAATTGTATTTGAGTTATATTGGACGCATTTTGATATATGGTATGGTATGGTTTTTGCAATGGTTAATATGGATTTTGGGTGGTGCAATTGGCAAGAAATATGTCGCGGGTTTCAATGTATGGAATTAATGGCATGGTTAATGGTATGGTTTTTGGTTGGTTGGCGTGTACTACAAAATTGAATGGGGAGGAAGATGGAAGCGACATGTAGTAAATGCATACCACTCCATACTTCTCCCATCGGGCCATCACCCTAGCATGGTTATTGTTTCATTTGGTTTTGATGGTGGTTAAGCTCCGAGATTATAGACTGGGAGGAACTACTCGACCAACTCGCCCTTGTTAACAACCATTGGTTACAGGTATGGTTATTTTCGCCCATCCATGAATTTTTCTCTGTGTATGAAACGAACGATGGCTTGATGATGTGTTGGTTTGTGCTTTCCTGAGATTGGAAGCCGTGTAAACGCATGGGTCTTCTCTCTGGAATGACTGTGTGGATATTCATTTTGCAAATGAAAGAATTGGTTTGTTGAACTTATGATTTCATTGGTTGTTCTGTGTGGTGAAACCTTTGGTGTCTCTATATTTTTTTTAGAAGTTATGGGTATTTTTTTGGAGGATTTCGCTCTATTTATCCTTGCTAGATGCTCCCTCACAGTTATGGTAACTATGTCTGGTTGTATTCGGTTTCTATGGGGTTGTTGTATATGTTTCCAAACTACCTTTTGGTCACTGTGTATATTCAAAAGCCACGGTTGTGGGTTATTCACCTGGTCGTGGTCTTATTTTTGTGGTATTGGCATCAACGAGTTGGTTATGGGATGACCATTATGCCAAGATATATGCTTATGGTTATCGGTGATACATCGGGTCTGCATTTCCACTAGCATTGTTATAAATTGGTTCATCCCTTAAGAAAGGCGTGAGGGTTATTCCTCTGTGAGTTCTTGATATTTGTTAGTGTCCAGTGAGCAATCGTTGCTCCTCTGCATCGTTGCCTACCCTACCCGGTGTTGAACTGTCACACTATTACACAAACAGAGAGTTATAAAATCCTGTGGTTCCACCGTTCTTGTTGCGAAGGGTCTCTACCTATTGTTCATATGTTCGACCTCCGGTTTCTCTATGCTTTGATGACCAAGCAAATTCTTGAATACTACTTGTGTTCATTGTTATAGAGGTTGATTTTGATAACTCCAACCATTCGCACTCTTGTCAGGTATCTTATTGACTGTCATGGATTGGTTGAGTGGTTATGACAGTTTCTTTGAGTATTGTCTCATATTTGTTTGATTGAATTGAAGGTTGTGATTGGGGATGAAAATTGATACACAGTCAAGGGATTGTCTCTTTTCGTTATGAGAGTTGTGTCAAAAACCTAGCTCGTTTTTTAGTTTGATTGATTGGAAATCAGTGATAATGGGCAACCAATGGTTGTCTCTTCTCTTTATGCTCTCGATTGTTGTATTCCTTTAGCGTGGTTTCACTTGGTAGCTGATGATTGTTGTGTGTTTTATTAGCCCCAATCGGGATCATTAAAGGTTAGGGAAAATATTGGCTGTGACTTCGTTGTTTACTGTGTATGGATTATGGAGACATCGTGCATTGTTTTATTTAATTCCACCATCAGAAATGAAGCTCAGGTTTTGTATTATGGTTTCACTGCAAGTGTTATTGGTTAATATTATCAAAAGAATGAAATCGGGCAAGTTTTAAAAGGTCTGTTCAACTCGGGAAAAGACTTGTGTCTATGTTTGATTTGGGAAATTGTGAATCATGGGCAGTGGTTGATATTTTATATAGAAATATATGTTGGAAAGAGATGAAGTAATGTGACTGTGTGTTTATTTTGATTTTGTTTAAATGAAAGGAAACAAGTATTCTCTTAACAAGACATTTGAAAGGTATAGTGATTATGAGTATGAATATAAACTGTGTTAATTGAAAACGTTTGAAGAATTGAATGTGGGACTTTGAACAGTTTTGACACACAGGAATTGTTAATTGGTATTGGTATCTTTGTATTGAATACATAGTTGTTTTTTTATGGATTACTAATTAGTTTTGCGAACATTATATTTTCTTTCCCCTGCCATTCTTTCAATTTTCACACATTAGAACTACCCTCGCCTTCCCATATTCACTATCCACTCCTTGTTCTTAAACTTTAATTATAGTTAAGATAAATTATGTATTATGATAGTTAAAGGATAACACAGGGATGAATTACAGTGATATATTCTTTTGATTTACGATACAGTTGATTGTTTGATGTTTTCTGAGCAGTAATCATGATCTATCCCCACTCATTTTAACACTTTTCTCTCAATACAAACCCTCACATGTCCCAGAACCCTTGTTCACCCCCTACTCATTGACAAGTATTAAACGATTTGTATGGATTGGATTGCATGGGTCTAATGTGTTGTTGAGCCAAAATTTGTTTCATATTTAAAAGAGATGTCATGTATGGTTGTTGAAGAAACTATTTGCTAATCAATAATGCATACAAGAATGAGATTTTTTGGTAGAGGTAGCCATGGTCGGGGTAACAAAGGAAAAGGAAATTGGAATAGGGACCCTAGAAGGTCAAGGTTATTTATACATTTTGATGCAAACTCGCAAGAGTTGGGCCAGCGATTCCAAGTTATCTTTTTTAACTGGATTGGGAAAGTTGTGGTCCAACCTAGACCAGAAAGGTCTCCCTTCCAAGCCCCACATGTCCCTGGTACCCCAATTCCCCCTCATGTCTCACTGCAACCTGAAGTCCCTGAAAATGATGAATGGTAAGATATTGTCCACCAAAAAGTCTCCCAACATCGTGGCTGGCCTAACTTGTCTCTACCTGCTCCTCCACATGTTAATCAAATTGACCAAGATGCCCCTGTCCACTCACTAGTACGGTCTTCCCATGCAAGAAAAAGGTTAAAAATTGAGGCCTACCTTTCCCTTGACAAAGGAAAAGATATTGTTGCCCCCTCCTCACCCTCAAGTGACTCTACCAAATCCATGTCCTCCTGCATGCATTTGATAGATCATTTCTCTCATGTGATCAGTGAGATTAGGCCTAAAGGCTCCACACAACCTAAGGCAAATTCAGAGAGATCAAATGGTGACAACAACAACAAGGGAAAGATTGCCTCCCGGAGTGACAAATATGGGTTTTAAGTGTTTTTACTTATTGATTGTTGAGAACAATTGACTTCTGAAATTTTGGACAACACACTATTTTTTGGATATATGGATAATATTTTTTTGGAATAATTTCAATTATCATTGATACAAATTGTCAAATTATGAGAGGATGATGGGAGTCACAAGGAGGGATATTTTGATTGATTAACTAGTTGTGTTATGTTGGTTAAAAACTAAAGGGAGTCACAAGGGGTCCCACCTACTAGTTATTATTTATTTTAAACCCTTATTGTGATTTTATTAATTTCCCCCCTTAACTAAAAAAACGTTGGTTGAGTTTTAGTTAACTTAACTAAAGAAGTGGTTCAACTACTTCAACCAATTCTAATTGCTTAAAGACAAAAGGAAAAGGAGGAATAAGATGAGAATAGAAGGAGAAGCATACTAAGGTCTTCTCTTTGAGTTTTGTTGTGATAATTCATTTTTCATTCATTCTTTAATTCATTGAAAGCCTAATTCTCTTTTATGATAGCAGGGTCATATTGTAGAAAACAAGATTCAGGGTTGAATTACATCATTCAGACACTTGCTTTTTAGAGGTGTTGATCTATCTTTGATAGTCTGTGTAGACTTGTCTATTTGTGAATTAAATTTCATGATTGACAAAGGCTATTGTGCAGAGTCGAGTGGGCAACAATCTATGCCAAGTTGATCCAGCTTTTAAAGTTCATTTTTTCACTTTCTGTCAGAAGTCCTTTTGTATGGTTTTCATCGGGGACATCTAAGTTTGACTTTGGTCCAAAACTTCCTCAAGGAATTTTGTAAAGAGAATGATTCTTTTGATAAATTGGAGTGGAATAAACGATTTCCTTATGTCTCATGTGTTTTGATTATTGACTTGGTGTTTTTACTTCTATCTCTATACTTATTTCAGCATTCGTTATATTCAGAAAATCACATAAATAATGAATTTTCCAGCAAACTTTGATTTATAAAAAGATCAGCCTAAGCACTTGTAATCAATACTTGTGAATTAGGAAACAAATTTTTATGGCTATAAACATAGGGTGATATTCCCGTCTATCTTGCTTTAGCCAAGTAATATCTAAAAATGATTGAGTAAGATCATTCATATATTTTCCTAAACATTTATTTTGGCAACCATACTAGGGAGATATTCAATATCTCTCTGGTTGTTTTTTTTATGCTTGATTATCGTCGAATACATCTATTTTTTTTATATTGATTCTTTGACTTTTTTGTCTCTTAATGACTATACATGTTGCAAGGCAGCCCAATATTGAGCCCACTCTTCAAGATTAGACCATCATTTCTTTGAATTTGTTTAACACCATTTTAGACACTGCTAATACTCGGGTTGAGCTTAATCATTCATGGGCAACAATTGAACGAGACATTAGTGCCCAAGAATGTTGGGAATCTAGACATAGACAACCTAGAAATCAAAATTAACCTTATTTTCATGTCCTAAGATCCTCGTGTTTCTAGAAGAAGAAGAGGCTTATCACCTGAACTTAATCATGTTGTTGAAATAGGAAGAAGGAACATTGTGTTATGAACCCAACAAAGTGATCTAAGAAGAACCTTTTCTGATTCATCCAGTTCGTCTTTATCTCCCTTACCTATCATCCACAAGATGGCATCTAGTGGTGGCTCTGGTGGCACTGGAAGTGCTTCCTCCTCTCAATATTTAGCTTCGTCAGTGATTGGTAGCTTATATAGCCACCATATCCCTGTCCAATATACCACAAACCCCACCAAATTCATTAAAAAGTATGGGATTTTTCAATTTGAAGAAGACGCTACAATGACACCATGGCATGTTTCCTCTCCTCTTAACCTAGCACCTACTACTCGTCCATTTTATAAATTTAAAGAGAATCTTCCTAGGTTTTCAGGGAATAACATTGTCACTACAAATGAACACCTGGTGGCATTTTCTAATGTCGGTCACAACATAGGAGATAATGACAACGATACTTGCATGTGCTTATTTGTCAATTCCTTGGAAGGAAAGGCTATGGTCGATTTCTTTGAACTTCCTCCTAAGATTCTTTCTACTTGGGAGGATTTAGTCTATTGGTTCAAATCCACCTATGGGAAATCTAAAATCCCAGCTGAGCAGTTACGGGAGTACAATAACATCGCTTATAAGGATGGTGAGACCATCAAGTCCTTCAACTTGTGTTTCACTAAGTTATACAATCAAATCCCTGAACTTATTCGACCTAAGAACCAAGTCACTTTCATGCATTATTATAATGCATTACCCTCCCCATATCATCAAAGGCTTGAGAAAAAATCCATTGATAACCACGTTTCTACTCTGCATACATGTTTAGAGTATGAAAAACAACTCGAAATAATAGGTCTTCCTCAAGGAGAATCAGTTAAACAGACATACATGTCCGCCCTTGTTGGAACAGGGGAAGACCCAGAGTTCAACGCTTCAATAGCGCACCAAAAAAACCCTAACTACCGGCCCTTTAGGCAACACCTGTGAAGCAGATGAAGTCTCACCCGAGGTAGAGGTAGGGGGGGTTGCAGAACTCAGGTGTAGAAAATCATCACAGTAGCAACCAAGATCAAGTACTTTCAATCACCTAGCACATAGAATTTACTCAAATCTAACAGTCAAATATCATAAAGCACTAAGCATCCACAGATCTATCTATCATACATCAAGATCAGTGCACTAAGAAAATAAACATATAAACAACATGAGAAATATTGCACAAATCACATCATAACATAGGATATAAATGGTTCACCTCGGTGTGGGGCTACGTCCACCAAATTCTTCTTCTCTTCTTTATTAATCTTCAACCTTTCTACATTCTTCAGCTCATGTGCAAAAATCCATAGAGCGCAACTCCGCAGAGGACAGGAGATCTGCGCGCAGCTCGCCAGATCCTCCTTCCCAAAATCAGGTCAAGGCATAGAACCAACTCCTTATTAGCACAAAGCCTTACACAGTCTGTGCACAAAGAGTCTTACAATTCCTTCCACTAAGCCAAAACAACTCAATACAACACTTAGCTAGAAATTTTACATATTCTTACATGAAGCCAACTTAGACTGACCTCACTCTAAGTCATATATGCTTATTTATACATTACAAAAATCCTTAAACATGGGTAAACCCATGGATGACATCCCATACAAATTACATAAACCCTAAAAGCCCAAAAATCCCACAAAATAGGTGAGATCCTGCGATCTCAACTCCACCTGGGTGCTCCATCTTCGACCAACCTATCGAAGTCCCAAAAATGGTCAAACATGACCAATGTTGCCTCAAAACTCAGTAAAGGGCCAACAGGCCCCCAACACTCACATGTGACTCATCCCGAGTCACTCAGATATGGGCAGGGTTGCTTCGAAGGCCTTGAGCTTAGCTTGAGCTACCTCGACTTGTTTCTTTTCTAGAGCCTCCTACTCGACGAACTCCTGAATCACTTGTGTGGTGACAGGCCCTTCCAGGCGTTGTTCCATTGTCGCAACCAGTTGGTCTAGTTGTGAGCCTTGTCCTTTAACTTCTTCAAAAATCATGCAGACTTCATCCTACACTGGTTGGAGTCCCTGTGTCACTTTCATAACCTTTCTCTCAATAGTAGTAACCTGTTGCTGGACTTCGGGCTTCTCCTGCGATCTCTTCATCTTCTTAATTGTAGTAAGTAGCTTCATCTGTGCTTGTATAGTGGATGTCTACTACTTCACCTCTTGGAGTTGTGCTTCCAATTTCCTCAGCTCTGAATCTTCTGCAAGGTGCTCGTAGGTCTGCGCACTTCAATCACTTCGTTGATTACAATTTGAGGTGAGTGCCCTGATTCTTTCCATTGCGCTCTTGGCAATTTCTTCCCTCTGATCACTCACTTCTTGTGGAGTGCTCGACACAGCTTGAAGTTCTAACTCCTTTACTCGTGCTTGAAGTTGTTGAATGGCCTCAGCGAGCTTCCCCACTTGTCTCTTGGCTGACTCTTCTTCCTCCTATGCCAATCTCAGCACAAAGAGAAGTGATCTATTCACTACCTCTTTAAACCCAATCTGCTCTGTGAGCAGCTGGTCTTTCTCTTTCTGGATTATTTTTTTTCCTCCTCGAACATCGCCCTAAGTTCATCTTTCTCTTTCTGTGCAACTCGAAGTTGTTCTAAGACCTCCTCCTTCTCTTGATTCAGGACTTCTGAAGCCTGCTCCTTATCTTCCTAGACTTGACGAAGTCAAGCCTTTGTTTCATCTGCTAACCTTCATAATTGGGTGGGCTCATCCCCCAATTATACACTTTCCACTGAAGGAGGCACAGTAGGTACTGTGCGGCTTGAATAGATAGCTTGTTATATATCCTTGAGCTCCTTTTGTATTATGTCATACAATGTTTCTTGCTTTGCTTCATGTCTCTACAGGATATCCTCTGAAGCATCTTCTACGGCTATGATGATGAGCTTGATATCGTCCCCTGTGATTACATTTTGCGACTGGGGTTTATTAGCTTGGGTCTTTTTCCATGCTGAGGGTTTCGACGGAGAAACCTTCCCTTTCTTTGATGTCTCAACCTCTCTAAGGGGATCCTCCGGCGGTGTAACTTCTCCTTTGTCTTTCTTTTATCCTTCTTCTGGGTTCACTTCGTCTCCTCCTCCTCCTACGGGTGAATCGGGTCTGCTTTCCTGTGATGAATTTTCCTTCTCATCACTTTCTATGTCCTGCACTTCATCCTTTTTCTTCTTTTTCTTTATTTTTCTCTGCCCATCATGTTCGACCTGAGTGACCAATGGACTTCTGATGATGTCAGGGTCAGAAATTTTTGCATCTTCCACTTAGGGATGATTTTAGGGGCTAAATTTCGCTCATGGGCTAATTTTCCATGGTTTTTCCAAAAATGAGATTCGTTGTTTTGAAAATGATTCACCGAAATTCTATAGGATAAAATTATTTTACCTTAAAAATAGCCAAAAATTTATAAAAACTATATAAAATACTTAGAAATTTCAACATTTTAACAAAAATATCGCCAAATATTTATAGTTGACATATGAAGGATTAGTAAGATTCGCCAAGGTTTCTACATTTTAAAATAAATTCCCATCCTTAAAATCATCCCTGAAGTTCCACTCGTACAAGGAATTTTGTTGTCCATTCCTTAGTGATATTTTCCATGCCTTCCTCTGTCAACTTATAGTAGGACTGCATCTCCTCTTTACTTTCATCCTTACGCGCAATGATATAGATGAAGTGTCGGTCTACGCAGAACTTCGTGAATGGTCTGCACTGATGGAGTGTATTCGGTGTCATTCGAGGGAATGATTCAATGGAGCGCTTCAGTTGTAGGTAGTAATTATGGAAGATAGCATTCGACTTCCACTGCTTCTCCATATCATTCGTGTACCACAAGGTTGAGAACCTTGTGTCCAACGGCTCTGATGGCTCAACTTCTAGGAATGTTGCTCCTTCCGGCATTTTCCAAGTGACAAATGTGATCAGTACCAATAGAAAACTAAAGTGAAACTCATACCCTTTATATTGTTCTTCGCGACAGTCCTTTTCCAGCTCATTGACGAAGTAGCTCGCCCAGTTCATTTGCATTCCTTCTACACACTTCCCTACGAGGTCCACTACAAACCCTGTGACTTGTGTCGGCCGATTCTTTTGACGATATTACAAGCTATCAATCGGAAAGCAAGGCGCACTGTGCCATCCTAGATGGAGGCTACCTTGTAGCCTCACTTTCCCTTATCTACATCACCATAGTCCTCCTTGATGTGTTGTGCCAGGGAGCGATCTGAAGTCTTCCCTGGGTAGAACGGGTGAGGGTCTGGTCCATGTATGTTTAGCCCTGTGATGAGGTGGATCAGTGTTAGATCCACAGTGATGCTCTTATCTAACCAAAGATAACCTCCATGATAGCACGATTGTTATAACCCTAATTTTCACCAAACATGCATACCTAGCAGCATGCCATCTTACTTACTATTTTTTCCAAGCCAATACTGAATAGCTCTTCTTAAAAACCAAATTTTTGAAGATGTACATGACTTGCACCACTACTGCCTACGTATGTACGCTAGATGCACCATTACTTCCTGCGTACATATGCTAGTTGCACCATTACAGGCCGCGTATACCCACAAAAGTTGCAAGGGAATATGGGTTTTTCGGTAGTTTCCTAACTAATTGACCACCCATAACCCGTCATCCAACCAAATAAATATCTTTTTGGCATATAAAAGAAGGTTTTGGGGTCCCATTCTAAAGAGAAGCATGAAAGTAGTGAAACTATGCCCATTTCCTAATCCCCCCTTGCCCCAAGAATTTGCAGCCACATTGTGAGTTTGAGCCAGAATTCCCCATTCTTGCCCTTTTTCCTCATCCATAAATCTATGCCTATTCTCTAGAGATAAGTGTGAGAGAAGAAGGATATGTGGAAGCAATTGGAGCTTGGTGAAGAGGATCCTAGGACCGGGTTTGAGGAGCAGTCGTTGATTTCATTTTGTAAGTGACATTATGAGATTAATATAAAGAAGTACTTTTGTCGTCCCGCCATATGATGTGTTTTATCTCTATGTACAATTTACATTTCGTTATGACATCTAATCCATTAATCCATATATAGAATGCTCGTTCGCAGTTTCTTGTTTGTCTTTTGGTGAATGCAGGTCAGCCTTGGGAGGATATTTGCAGTCGAGAAGCGACCGAACGCATTGGGATCGACACTGGACACAGATTTCAAGGTAAGAGTTCAAGGTCTGTGTGCTTTCTGGCATGATATTCACTTGTGTTTCCTCATCCAAGACACAGTCTATGTCGAAGTCTCCTATTTTTTTTTTCTATGCATTGTTTCTCTTTTAAGATCTCTGGTAAAATGATGTCTCTGTGATCATTCAATGTTTCTTTCAGTTGTAATAACATAGTCTCTGATTCTTTATGGTTTTCTAACATATCCTTAGTCCCTTGGCCTTATTCATAGTTTTCCTGTCGCATGTTCATCTTTTAAACTTTGGAAATCATTTTAGGGAAATCCTCAACTTCATGGACAATAACTTTACAACAGAGACAAATCGGACCTATACCAGGGCATTCCTTAGCAAGATGTCTCGGTCTTCCGCAATTATAACACAATGTTAATCCTCTCTTTCTTTTAAATGATCCCCAACCTTTCCTGTACAGTGCACTGGGATCATAGTGTTGGACCTGCAATCTGCAAAAATTCTTTCTAGGTTCCTGCATCCACTTGTTAATCCAAAAATTCTTTCAATGCATAGGAATAACATATCTTTCACTATTTCTATCAAATTTATTCAGATCAAATATTTATTCTAGTTGTGCCCTAGTTTTCAGACTAGGACAAAATCTATCAAACATACCTAGATTCATACTTTCGAAGAAAAAATTTCCACTTATCTTACCTTTACCAGAGCACAAAGCTTTAAGATCTTACCTCTTTTCTTCAGATCGGGCTTCTTTCTTAGCATAGAGCTTTGCAAGTCAAGTAGAATACTGCGCACTACAACAATAGATCTACGCACAAATATTTCTCTTTTCTTCAGTTCCCAGCGATCACAGTTTCAGGTCTCGGCAACGAAACCATTTGTTGGCACAGGGGCAGACCCAGGGTTCAACGCTTCAACAACACACCAACAAAACCTTAACTACTGACCCTTTCGGCAAAACCCGCAAAGCAGATGAAGTCTCACCCGAGGTAGAGGTAGGGGGGTTGCAGGACTCAGGTGTCTACAACCTAGCTGGGACACAGCTCTGTGATTACAACACTTAATAGAGCACTTAGTCAATCAATATGCATTAGTTCATAAGTCTCGTTCAGATCTCAGATTAAACCCTAATTACATATTAGCACAGTAGAAAACAATATCAAGTACTTTCAATCACCTAGCACATAGCATTTACTCAGATCTAATAGTAAAATATCATAAATCACCAAGCATCCAAAGATATATCTGTCATACATCAAGATCAATGCACTAAGAAAATAAACATATAAACAACATGAGAAATATTGCACAAATCACATCAAAACACAGGATATACGTGGTTCACCTCGATGTGGGGCTACGTCCACAAAATTCTTCTTCTATTCTTTATTAATCTTCAACCTTTCTACATTCTTCGACTCTTGTTCACAAAGCCACAAAGCGCAACTCCGCAGAGAACATGAGATCTGCGCACAACCCACCAAATCCTCCTTTCCAAAATCAGGTCAAGGAACAAATCCAACTCCTTATTATCACAAATCCTTACACATTATGTGCATAAATCCTCTTACAATTCCTTGCACTAAGCCAAAACAACTCAATACAACACTTAACTAGCACTTTTACATATTCTTGCACGAAGACAACTTAGACCGACCTCGCTCTAAGTCCTATCTACTTATTTATACATTACAAAAAGTCTTAAACATGGGTAAACCCATGGGACGACATCCCATACCCGTTACATAAACCCTAGAAGCCCAAAAATATCGCAAAATAGGTGATATCTCGTGATCTCAGCTCTGCCTGAGCACTCCATCTTCGACCAGCCTGTCGAAGTCCCAAAAATGGTTAAACATGACCAATGTTTCCTTAAAACTTGGTCAAGAGACAACACCCCTCTTACAACTTGTAAAAGACATGAATAATCATATGATAGCATATGAGCGAAAGGGAAATGTCTCCCCTCTCATCCCAAGAGCTTCATCCTCTTTTGCAACCCCTTTTAGAAATCCAAATGAAAATAATTTTCAACCTAAAGCTATCATGCCTCAGATTTGGTGTAACTTTTGTGAGGAACACCATGAGGAAACCACATGTGAGGTAAAGAAGAGTGCCAGAGATAATATCTTTGGTAAAATACAGGAAACTACCATCGTTGTCTTAGATTTTGCAGATCCATAAGATGTCATGATCATCAATACTAGGAAAAAATCCTATGTTCCAAAAGGAAAATATGATCCTCCCCGCAATTCTTCTAGCCCGAGCTCATCCTCACCAGCTTCTACTATTTAGGTTCCTAAGTTTCCTGATAGTCAAGGAACTACTTCCCCTCTCCCCTCTTAAAAATACAATATCCTAAATCAGTTGGCCAACATCAAAGAAGATGCCACCCTTCTGCACATGGTTGTCGTCCCTGAACAACAGAGGCATCTAAAACAATTCATGGAAGGAAAAGATTATGTTGTAGCCAACCTCTCTGAAGAGGTCAATGAAGAGTATTTGTCTATAAATAAAGTAGGTGTAAATAACTTTAGATGCCTTGTAAAAAATCCCCCTTTTATTTTTATGTCAAAATTATGGATAAGATCGCCCATTATTGCCTCATTGACGGTGGTTCGGGCCCAAGTGTAATTTCAAAGATTATTATGGAAGAGCTAGGCTTGTCTTGTACAAATGTAAATGTCAGGAGCATGCTCTCTTATAATATTATACAAAAAATGACCATAGGTGAGATCAAATATGTGATCTTAGTTTTGTGCGCACACCCTGAAATAAGGACAACCCTTAGTATTCAGGTAATTGATATGCTAGTAAGCAATTACTCAATCATCTTAGGAAGATATTGGCAAGCTTTGACGGGTGGATACCTCTCACTCGAAGTGACACTTATATGTTCCTCAAAATGATAAAAACATCATAGTCCTTAGAGAGGGAAGGATTTCACCTTACATAGAGAGTGTTCCACAACCTAATGTGAATTATATCGAGGAGGACCTAGGGGTGTATTCCATATTTATCGAGGAGGATAACATTCCCTTGGAACAAATCGACTTAGATGATGGTATGTGGCACATGCACTTTGATGGTTCATGCTCTAATGCAGGAAACAAAGATGGAATTATCTTGTACTCTCATGTGGGGAAAATTCATAACTTTTATTATAGGTTGGAGTTTTCTTGCACAAACAATGTCACTAAATTCGAATCTTTATGATTAAGCATTGAAAACGCCTATAATTTGGGTTGTTGTCACCTTACAATTTTTGGGGATTCCGAGCTTGTTGTGAACCTTGTATGTAAGATACTCCTAGCAACAAGTTGATGAAATGATACACCCAAATTGTTTGGGCACTTATGTCGAACCTGCTATCTTTCAATGTTACTCATGTTAAGAGGGAATTGAACTCAATGGTTGATCGTTTAGTTGTTTTTGCAGCCTCTCCTAATCGACAACTTCTACCACACAGACCTGATTGTACTTTTCAATCTCTATATCGTCCACATATCCATGAAAATATAGAATCATGTCAAGTTTTCCCTAGCGATGAGAGCATATGTGCTTTCATTCGAAATGAACCTTATAATCCCAAGGAAATTATATCCATGGAAGATAACAAGATTCCTAAAGGCTTGACTCCTTAAGAGAGTTCATTTTCATCGAGTGATGTAGGAAATAAAGAGAAACATAAACAAGAGGAGTCGAAAAGGAAGGTGGGTGAAACCATCTCCTTGAACATTGGAACACCTGAGTCTCCAAAGAATGTTAAAATAGGTGCCCAATGTTATGATGAAGAGAAAATGAAGTTTGTCAAGCTTCTTGGCGAATTTCAAGATGTTTTTGCTTGATCTTATGAGGATCTTCATGGTTTTGATCCCGCTCTTATACAACATGCCATCCCCATCAAGGAAGGCCTTAAACTAGTTAGGCAAAAGAAAAGACCTATTAACCATGCATTGGAGGCAACTATTCGAAATGAGTTGGAAAATCTATTGAAAGACATAATCATCTTTCCGGTCAAGTATTCTGAATGGGTTTCCAATTTGGTTCTTGTTCAGAAAACAACTAGTCAGATAATATTATGCGTTGATTTCCGCTCATTAAATCAGGCTAGTATAAAAGATCACTTTCCTCTACCTAATATGGAACTGATTTTGCAGAAAGTTGCAGGGTCACAAATGATGTCCTTACTTGACAGTTTTTCTGGTTACAATCAAATCAAGGTAAAAAGGGAAAATAAATATCAAACCACCTTTATTACTCATTGGGGCACCTTGACTTATGAATGTATTCCTTCTGGCTTATCTAATGTGAGTGCCACTTCTAAAAGACCTATGCGATTAATTTTTGATGATTTGATCGACAAGATTATTCATATCTATATTGATGATCTAATCGTGTACATTAATGGGCCATCAATTGTCTCAAAGTTTCAAGAATTATGGTTGGGTCCTTTCAAGATCGCTTTTGTCCTGGGTACAACTCTTACATTCTAAAATATTTACAAGAGCGATTATTTTCCTGCAGCACTAACGGTTCTCACTTAAAACACTACGGGGAACCAACTTGAAAAGTTTAACGTTGTTTGGATTTTTTGTATATTAGTAGCGTAGTTTTGTTTTCATTTTCACTACTGCTTTTTATTTTTGTTTTTACGTTAGTTTAAATTATTCTTTCCTTTTAATAGTTTTCCTTCTTCTTTTTGCAATTCTGTCATTTTATTTATACTGTTTTAAATTTTGCAATTCCATTTATGTCATGACTTTTATTGTTTTTCATCTTTTTAGTTTAATTTTGGTCCAGAATAATATGTTGGATCATTTCTGCCACAGTGACACTCCTGCAGGGTATTGTTAGTTGATAACAATCAAGCTTACACAATTGTTACGATGTTCCCCCTGAAAGCATAATTGAATTTGTTATCTTCTTTCAATGTTGTCTTATGAAGGAATTAGTTACCTCCCACTTCTGCTTTCCATTTCTTCATCCATTGAGAGTTAAAAGATAAAATCCATAATTTTTTTCTCCTTGAATTCAAGAACAAATTATGGTTGAATGATTATGCATATAGGGATAAACCCCCTCATACTTAACATTTTTCATGAGTTATTCCCAAATTCTCGGTCATTTTTCGATTAAATATGCTCACTTCCCCATGTTGCATAATAATTTTGGTTCTACCTTCTTGATTTGTTGTTCTTGGTCTGCAAAAACATACATTTTGAGTTCTTAATCTGTTGGAAACATATTTCCCTGTGGATTCGCCAGTTTGTTGACGATAAAAATCTCAACGAGGATTTTCACCCGCAAAGTATTGCTAAAGCCTATTATTTAAACTATGCTAATGATACATAATACTAGTAGGTGGGACCCCCTTGTAGACTTGAGGCTCGGAAATAGTCATATCACACTTTTCATGTTGTTGTTTCAATACTGCTTACAAGGTCTTATATGGTTGATGATGTAGTCTTGGTTTTGTTTTGACATAATGGCAGGTGGATAATGCATTTTATGTGATGTTCCCTTATTCCAAGCTCTAATTCTATGTTATGAGTGGCATATACTACAGTTGTTACTTTTTCACCATGATTATTACCTGGCTACACCTGCACAAGACATATGTTAGTAACAACATAAAACAAAAGAAATGTAAAGAGACTTATAACAAAAAATTCCAAAAGAAAGGGACTATACTATGTTATGTTAAGAGGTTGTGTGCAAATGAAATGAAAAGAAGTTAGTATTAATCCTAACTAGCAATAGTTAGTGGCTATGCGAATTGTATTTGAGTTATATTGGGTGCATTTTGATATATGGTATGGTATGGTTTTTGGAATGGTTAATATGGATTTTGGGTGGTGCAATTGGTAAGCAATATGTCGCAGGTTTCAATGTATGGAATTAATGGTATGGTTTTTGGCTGGCTGGCATGTACTACAAAATTGAATGGGGAGGAAGATGGAAGCGACGTGCAGTAAATGCACGTCCCTCCATACTTCTCCCATCGGGTCGTCGCCCTAGCATGGTTATTGTTTCATTTGGTTTTTATGGCGGTTAATCTCTGATATTGAAGCCTGGGAGGAACTGCTCAACCAACTCGCCCTTGTTAACAACCATTGGTTATAGGTATGGTTATTTTCACCCATCCAGGAATTTTTCTCTATGTATGAAACAAACGATGGCTCAGTGATGTGTTGGTTTTTGTTTTCCTGAGATTGGCAACTATGTAAACGTGTGGGTATTCTATCTAGAATGACTATGTGGTTATTCGTTTTGCAAATGAAATTATTGGTTTGTTGAAGTTATGATTTCAATGTTTTTTCTATGTGGTGAAAACTTTGATGGCTCTCTATTGTTTTAAGAAGTTATGGGTATTTTGTTGGAGGGTTTCACTCTGTTTAGCCTTGTTGGCCGCTCCCTCACAGTTACGGTAACTATGTCTGGTTGTATTTGATTTCTATGGGGTTGTTGTATATGTTTTTGAACTACCTTTTGGTCACTTTGTATCTTCCAGAACCACGGTCATGGGTTATTCACCTAGTCATGGGCTTATTTTTGTGGTATTGGCATCAACGAGTTGGTTATGGGAAGGCCATTATGCCAAGATATATGCTTTATGGTTGTTGGTGATACCTCGGGTCTACATTTCCACTTGCATTGTTATAAATTGGTTTGACCCTTGAGAAATGCGTGAGAGTTATGCCTCTGTGTGTTATTGATATTTGTTACTGTCCAGTGAGAAATTGTTGCTCCTTTGCATCATTGCCTACCCTACCCGGTGTTGAACTGTCACACTATTACACAAACAGAGAGTTATAAAAGACTGTGGTTCCACCGTGCTTGTTGCAAAGGGTCTTTGCCTATTGTTGATATGTTCAAACTCAAGTTTCTTTATGATTTGATGACCGAGAGAACTCTTGATTACTCCTTGTGTTCATTGTTATAGAGCCCGATTTTGATAACTCCAACCATTCGCACTCTTGTCAAGTATCTTGTTGACTGTCATGGATTGGTTGAGTGGTTATGATAGTTGCTTTGAGTATTGTCTCGTCTCTATTTGATTGAGTTGAAGGTTGTGATTGGGGATGAAAATTGATACACAGTCAAGGGATTGTCTCTTTTCGTTATGATAGTTGCATCGAAAACCTAACTCATTTTTTAGTTTGGTTGATTGGAAATCATTGATAATAGGCAACCAATGGATTTCTCTTCTCATTATGCTTTCGATTGTTGTATTCCTTCAGCGTGGTGTCAATTGGTAGTTGATGGTTGTTGTGTGTTTTATTATCCCCGATCGAGATCATTACAGGTTAGGGAAAATGTTGGTTGTGACTTCATTGTTTACTGTGTATGGATTATGGAGACATCATGCATTGTTTTATTTAATTGCACCATCAAAAATGAAGCTCAGATTTTGTATTATGGTTTAATTGCAAGTTTTATTGGTTAATATTATCAAAGGAATGAAATCGGAAAAGTTTTAAAAAGTTTGTTCAACTCGAGAAAAGACCCGTGTCTATGTTTGATTTGGGAAATTGTGAATCATGGGCAGTGGTTGATATTTTATATAGAAATATATGCTAGACAGAGATGAAGCAATGTGACTATGTGTTCCTTTTGATTTTGTTTAAATGAAAGGAAACAAGTATTCTCTTAACAAGATTGTTGAAAGGTATAGTGATTCTGAGTATGAATATAGATTGTGTTAATTGAAATTTTTTTATGAATTGAATGTGGGACAGTGAACAATTTTGACACACAGGAATTGTTAATTGGTATTGGTATCTTTGAATTGAATACAGATTTGTTTTTTTATGGATTACTAATTAGTTTTACGAACAGTATACGTTCTTTCCCCTACCATTCTTTCACTTTTCGCACATTACAACTCCCCTCGCCTTCCCATATTCACTATGCACTCCCTGTTCTTAAAATTTAATTATAGTTAAGATAAATTTTGTATTATGACAGTTAAAGGATCACACATGGATGAATTACATTGATATATTCTTTTGATTTATGATACAATTGATTTTTTTATGTTTTGTGAGAAGTAATCATGATCTATCCCCCCTCATTTTAACACTTTTCGCTCAATACAATCCCTCACATGTCCCAGAACCCTTATTCACCCCCTTCTCATTGACAAGTATTAAACGAATTGTATGGATTGGATTGCATGAGTATGATGTGTTGTCGAGCCAAACTCTGTTTCATATTTAAAAGAGATGTCATGTATGGTTGTTGAAGAAACTATTTTCTAAGCAATAATGCATACAAGAATGAGCTTTTTCAACAGAGGTAGTCATGGTCAGGGTAACTAAGGAAGAGGAAATTAGAATAGGGGCCCTAGAAGGCCAAGGTTCTCTATACATTTTGATGCAGATTCACAAGAGTTGGGCTAGCTATTTCAAGCTGGAGTTTTTAACTGGATTGGGAAAGGAGTGGTCCAACCTAGACCAGAAAGGCCTCCCTTCCAAGCCCCACGTGTCCCTGGTATCCCAGTGCCCCCTCATGTCTCAATGCAACCTGAAGTCCCTGAAAACAACGGATGGCAAGAGATTTCCCACTTGGAAGTCTCCCAACATCGTGGCTGGCCTAACTTGTCTCTACCTGCTCCTCCACTTGTTAATCAAATTGACCAAGCTTCCCCTGTCCACTCACTAGTATGATCTTCCCATGCAAGCAGAAGGTTAAAAACCAAGTCCCACCATGCCCTTGACAAAGGAAAAGTCATTACTTCCCCCTCCTCACCCTCAAATGACTTTGTCAAATCCATGTCCTCCTGGACATTTGAGAGATGATTGCTCTCATGTGATTAGTGAGATTAGGCCTAAAGGCTCCACATAGCCTAAGGAAAATTCAGAGAGATCGAAGGGTGACAACAACAATAAGGGAAAGATTTCCTCCCATAGTGGAAAATATGGGTTTTAAGTGTTTTTATTTATTGGTTGTTGAGAACAGTTGACTTCTGAAATTTTGGACAACACACTATTTTTTTGGATATATGGATAATATATTTTTGGAATAATTTCAATTATCATTGATATAAATTGTCAAATTATGAGAGGATGATGGGAGTCACAAGGAGAGATATTTTGATTGATTAATTAGTTGTGTTATGTTGGTTAAAAACTAAAGGGAGTCACAAGGGGTCCCACCTACTAGTCATTATTTATTTAAAACCCTTATTATGATTTTATTAATTTTCCCCCTTAACTAATGATCTAAAAATGAAGAAGACTTGAAAAACTTGAAAACTTATTGCAAGTGAATGTTATGTGTTTAAAGCAAAAGGATCAGTTTGCAATACATAAATTAAAGGATTACTTATGCAAATTATACATAGACAACAGCATAATCAATGAAAATAAACACATAAGCATAGCAATTGATAAAGGAGTTCACCCCTCTCCTGGGCTACATCTCTTGGTCCAGCTTCCAATGGATCATTATTATTAATTGCTCAAAAAGTTCTCAAAAACATGTCTTACAATGCTCAAAATGACAAACCGACTGCTCCAATGGCTTCAGAGCGTCCCAAAACCCCTGTCTGGGCTCTTTCGACACCTCAATCGGTCGAAAAATGAAGAAGTTAGGCCTCCTGGAAGTCTCCCTCTTCAAGCTTGTTGTCTATGCATCTACAAAACGCACCCTTCTTGAATGAACCTGGATCACACACATTTTAAAGCGTGAAAACACAGCATCGGGCGCAATCGCGCCAACGGTGAAAACTGTAGAACGGTTAAGGGCACGCCAGCCCCTAACCGCCTAGGCACCTGGGCATATGGCGCATAGGACCGCACACAAGGCATAAAGGTGGTTAAGTCGGTTTAAAAATACCCGCGCTCCAGGTCGGGGTCACATGGCACACCACATATGACCAAGGGTCATATCAAACCCCGCGCCAACCGTTACAAATCCGCGCTATGGTATGGTCACATGCGTTAACACAAAGGACCGTGGGTCGGGGCTAAGCCCCGGCCCGACCCCCACCCGTTTATACAATCAAACAACTTTATAAACATTGAAAATGGATACATGGTAAGGCATACGGTGTGGGCGCATTGGTCAAATAGTTATGTGAAGTTGTTACATGGGGGGAGGTTCGGGGGTCGAACCCCGGGGCTCCCATAACATTTTATATATAACCAAATAACCAAACAATGAGTGACACGTGGTGCCCTCGGGTTGGGCCACGTGTCCTCATACTATTCGCCACCAACGGACACGTGTCAGCTCAAAATTCATCAACCGTCAACCAACCAACATCTGCCACATCACCCTTGACACATCATCGTACGGCCTGTATGGATCTGCCACATCAGACCGTACGGACTGTACGGACTATACAGTCAGCACCAAAATTTTTGCTTGTTTGTCTTGACGAACAGATCGCGATATCGTCTCCATACGGAGTCCATTTGACAAAGTAAATATATCGCCAGAATCAGGAAGACGAGACGAACGCAATGGCACTATTTTCGTCGCATTCCGAGCACTTCGAAATTTGAGCAAAATTTGATCCCCTGATCACACCTCCCCATTGAGAAGCTTTTGGACCTCCAAAAGACTATCTCATTCTATGTGAAGATGAGGGTAAAGTTACCTCACCCTTCCAACCTCAATCCACTTGGCCTTGCTTGGATTCGTCCCTTTAAGACCAACTCACAAATACTCCACATTTCCTCGCTTCGAAGTTCGCATCCTCCTGTCAAGGATGGTGTCTTCCTGCAGTTTTGTTAGATACTCTGGAGAAAAATCATCAATGGAAGGAATCTGAACATGCTCTCCTTGATCATCAATCAATGGAGGCTCATACAACTTCAAA
>SNQJ01S0035896.1:75224-104818 GCA_010110895.2 Picea sitchensis | reverse complement strand
TTTCATGTTTATTCTTATGAACATTTTTATTTCCACTAGATTTAGAACTTGAACTTGAAGAAGAAGGAGAAGAAGGAGGTGTTGATGGAGGTGAAGGAGGAATCTGAGGATGGTCCTCTTCCTCTTCACTTTTTCCTTTTGAAGTATTACCCAAAATTGGTCGCTTCCGTTCTAAATAATCTTCATACAAAACTGTCACCATCTCCGACATAGCATGGAATGTTTTCCGGAACTCTTTCTCTTCTTGAGAAATCCCTTCTTCCGATGCCATCTTCTCGCTGTGAGAAGCTCTCTTTCTCAATCCAATTAATGGATTCTATGCAACAAGCTCGCCTTCACCATGTTGTAGCTTTTCCCTGGTTAACATGCAAAACTCAAATCCAAACGTCAACTAGCTCTGATACCACTTGATCCGTCGGATCTTTTAATGACTTATGGTTGAGTTTTAATTTTGCATGCGTTAATTAACCATCTGAGAAACTTAGTGAAAGAATGAGGAAAGAAGAGGAATTATAACAGCCATATACACATATATAGATCTGAAATGAAAGAATAAACAGCAAACCATAACACGCAGATTGATAACGGAGTTCGGCACAACTTTGCCTACGTCTCCGGACCTTTTCTCTGTGGGGGAGGCTTCTTTATTTCTGTTCAAAAGCTCAAAATTACATCGCTGCAATGCCAAATGGCTACAAGACTGATTTTTTCATGTTCTTCCAGATCTCTAGAACCATGCAAAGAAAACGGCACGCAAAACAGACGTCCGGAGCTCCCAGAAATGATCCGACAGCGTCTCCTCCTCAAAAGCTTCTCTGCCTCAAAATGGCTTTGGCTTGGCTTCCCCTCAGCATAATTCTGCTCTGAATGCTCCCCCATGGCCTCAAATAGGCCTAGTTTATATAGCCTTGAAGTTGGTTGCTCAGCTCCAACTTCCTCCAAGAATTTGGCCTCCAAAAATGCCCAATATCCCCCAAAAATGGAAGGAATCAACCAAAAATAGGCATAATTAACAATAAAAAAGCAAATATTGTTATAAAAAACCCACTTTTATAAAGTCATTGGGCGCTAGCCCCCTCCATTGGCACGCGCACCCCCTTAAATCGGTCATATGGGCTATTTTGGGCTGAGCGCGATCCCATAGGCTACGCGCTAACCCCCTTTCCTCGCACCAGCTCCGGGTTCTTTGGCTCTTGCATAGGCCCGTGGCTCAATAACAAACTCCCCGCACGCCCGTCGGGTCAGCTCCGGGTCCTGTGGTAACCTCCCGGGATCTGAGGGCTATCCTTATCCACATATATCCGCTCCGCTCCCGGTCACGGTCGAGTAGTATGGTCGTATACAAATGTGTCGAGGGCTGGGGCTAAGCCCCGTCCCTTTTTCCCCCCATTTGAAACTTTAAACAAACTTAAATATAAAACTTGTCGTTTCAATAACAAGGTCTACCATTGGGGTGGGCGGTTAGCCCAGCCCCGCCGGTCCACTGCGCTACGGGAGGTCATCAGTTTGAATCCCCGGCCATGCCATAACAAAATTTTAACACACAACCATCAAACCAATCACAGGGTGCCACGTGGCACCTTTACCAACCAACCAATGAATGCCACGTGTCAGTCACTAATTCGTCCATGTGTCTTCCACGCATCCAGTACCGTACTGCCCAATCAGTCTTCCCTATCATCCTGCCACGTCATCTTCTGACGTCACCCTGCCACGTGTCACCCTTTCAGTGGTGACACGTGTCATCTCGGGATTATTCCAACTCTACGCCCAAACGATCAAATCTGCATGCCACGTGTCACTTCCTGGAGTTGCCACGTGTCATTGTATGGACCTGCCACATGTCGCATTCTGGAACTGCCACGTCAGTTGTACGGACAGTACGGTCTACACAGTTAGCATGACACGTGGACTGTACAGACTGTACAGTCACCCCCCTTTTTTGCCTGTTTGACTTTTCGGACAGAACGCGATATCTTCTCCATACGAAGCTCATTTGACAAAGTAAATATACCACCAAAATCAGGAAGACAAGACAGACGCAATGGAATAGGTTTCGTCGCATGCCGAGCACTTTCATTTTTGAGCATTTTTCAAGCCCTATCAGGCTTCTGGATCCAATTTTGGATCAATGCTTCCCCCTCCACTTCTCGAACAGGGCCATCTCGACCGCCTTCGGAAACACGATCTAAGATCAGAAACGACTTCGCCACTATGAAGATGATCCCAAGTATCTTGCCTAGATATATCCCACCACTAAGTGGCACAGTGAATCGAGACACTATACCCAGAGACTTCGACTATGCTTTGGTCACTGTGTACCTCCCGAAAGGAGTGCGCGCAGTTTGTGCCGACCGGGATAAGCTCACTACGCTGAAATTTAGTGATTTTAACCTTGGAGATCGAAAGGTTTACAGTATGCTAGCCCTGCACAAGTACTTAACTATCACAAAAGGGAGGAACCCGAAGATTGTCCCTCAACAATGGAAAAAAAACCTCGCGTAGTCGACCCTCCTCAATGTAATGAAGATTCCTCACTTCGGGAGGCATCATGAAGTAAATGCATGCGTCATATTGTTGATGTCCTACTACCACAGAGGATACCTATGGTTGGATCGCCGCATCACGGTGGATCTGATTCTGATCAATCGGATCACAGGGCTAAGCATGCAGGGCCCTAACCCGCAAGAATTTTACCCACAAAAGACCGCAGATCGCGCTCTCGCCCAACGACTAAAAGACACATATGATGATGTAGAGAAGGGAATGTGAGGCTACAAGGTAGCCTTCATCAAGAATGCAACAATGTGCCTTGGTTTCCAGATGATCGCAGGAAAGCTAGTCTGTAAGAACAGACCCACACAAGTGACTGGATTTGTAGTTGACCTCGCAGGGAAGTGCGCGGAGGGACTACAAATGAACTGGGTGAAGTACCTTGTAAATCAACTCGAGCTTGACTACAGATAAGCGCAAGACCATGGGTATGAGTTCCACTTTAGTTGGTTGCTCATACTCATCACTTTCATTGCCTCGGAGCTACTAGAAGGTGCAACTTTTCCAGAGATTGAACCCTTCGAACCATTGGTCGCGAAGTTTTGTACATTATGGTACTCCAACGACATGAACAAGCAGTGGTAGTCCAATGTCGTCTTCCATGATTATTACAACCAAGTGAAGAATGTAATCCAGTCTACATTGTTCCTCACACTGAACACACTTCATAGGTTTAGACCTTTGATCAAATTTAGTGTGGACTGCCACTTCACCTATATCACAGCGCACACTGATGAGCACAAACAACAACTCCAGTCATACTACAAGCTGACAAACGAAGACTTGGAGCATATTACCAAGGAATGGTCGGTGGACCTCCTTGTTCCAGCAGACCCCGCAGAAATATCTGACATAGAAATCCCTGAAGCTATACTAGATACACCTGAACCGAGCAAGACTAAGAAGGATGATGAAGTTCAAGACATCCATGGCACATCCACGAAGACTACTTCGCTCTCACCTGCACAGGGATGTGATGGTGAAGAACTAGGTGGCAGGGAGGTTGAGCAAAACAAAGGCGAGGTTACTCCACCTAGAGAGGAGGAGGATCCCTCTAAGAAAAGGAAGGTCACCCCACCAAATCCCTCATCTCAGAAGAAAACTAAGGCCACCCGGACTACGTTTAAGACTACCCTCACACAGGACGACTTCGACTTCTTGATCGCCGCGTTGAATGATGCCTCACTAGAGATCGCAAAAAGTCAAGAAGTGAAGTAGGAGGATATATTCAACCGACTCAAGGGTGAACTTCAAAAAGTGCAGCAGGCACTCCATCCCAGCCAAGCCATTTCTACTACTCCCTTAACGCCGAAAACAACAGGAACAAGCGATGAGCCCACTCAATTACACTAGATCGTCGAGAAAGTCGAAGCTTTCCTTCAACGAGCTCAAGAAGACACAGCGCAAGCCACCCAGGCTTTGGAACAAGTATAGAGCACACTTATAGTACAACAGAGGAAGGTTGAACAGGAACAACTTGCCTTACAAGCAAAGTGGGAGGAGGAGAAAGCACAATTACAGCAGAGCAAGGACCAATTGCTAGCAGAGCAACTTGACGTGCAGGAACGAGTTCACAAAGCACTTTTCTCTGTGACGGTCATTGAACTGAAGATTGAAGAACATATCCCTCAGCAGGTGACACAACTTGAAGAAATAATCCAGCAACTTTAACAGCGCATCACAGATATGGAACTTCGTACCGTACCCGAGACTCCCCAAGAAGTAAGAGATCTAAGGGAGGAAACTGCCCATAGCGCAGTTGACAGGTTAAAAACCTTGGCTTTGGAATGTAAGTAATTGAGCGCTAGAATCACTCAGACCTATGAGAACCTCACAAATAACCCTGAATTGAAAACATTAGAAACGCAGCTCCAAGACGCCAAGCAACATGCAGATACGCTACAGGCGTAGCTAAAGGCCTTGACCCTAGTCGAAAGAATGAAGAGATTTCCAGAACAACGCACCGCCCAACAACAAGTACACATGTTGCAAAGTAAAGTGATAGAAGCCTCTCAACGACTTCAACCCCTCCAAGAGAAAACATGCCAACTGTTCACTGAAGTTGAGAGCCAGGAAATCGAACTTGAACAGGTTGTTATCACTGCAGAACAACGCATGGAAGGACCAGTAAACGAAACAGTGATATAGGAGTTTATTGAGCAAGAGGTTTTCGCATTGCAGTAGGTTGAAGTAAATCGGTCCAAGCTCGATACATTCAAAGCAGAGTTGATCAGACCAGAGTGACTCGGGACGAGTCACAGGTGAGTGTTGGGGGCTTGTTGGCCCTCAACCAAGTTCTGAGGAACACTTGGTCATATTTGACCGTTTTTGGACTTCGACAGCCTGTCAAAGAGGGAGCACCAGGCGAAGCATAGATCACGGGATCTCGACCCACTTTTTGGGACCTTTTAGGGTTTTGGGTTAATGTAACGGGAAAGGGATGTCGGCCCGTGGGTTTACCCACGTTTTGGCCCATTTTTGTAATCTATAAATAGATACTTAGGCATTAGTAGTAGTAAATCTATGTGATGTATAGTTGATGGCTTAGTGCTAGTAACTGGATCTGTGTGACCTATTGCATATTGTAAGTGTTACACATAAAAAATACTCACTTTGATAGTGTCGCAAGTGTCGCATTTTGATCACAAGTGTCGCAAGTGTCAAGGAAAGCATACTACCATGATGCCTATGTCGTGCCTATAAACGACATCAGGAGGACACTTGACACATGTTAAAACACTTGGTTTGGAAGAGGAGGAAAGGTTAACTGGGATCATGAACCTTTTTCCATCTGAAAACACTCAAAAAACTAATTTTTGGAGGAGAGCGCTCCCCTATACCTCTTATGGGAGTGCTGGCGCTCCCCCTTACACTGTCTGGGAGAGTTATAAAGCTTCTTTGGCCCTTCTGGGGGAGCGTTGGTGTCTTTAGGAGTGTTGGCACCCCCCTTAAGCCTACTGGGGAGTGCTACAACGCTCTGATGGACCTTTTGAGGGAGCACTACCTATTTTAGGCAGTAGTTAAGTTGTTGAGATGAATGGAGGAAGGATCCTTTCATTCTTGGAAGGTAGTTGGATTCGAATCCCTAGTCCAACCATGATCTTAGGGAAAATCCTCAACTGAAGGAGGCAAATCCTCAACTTCCCCGATGATATATCAAGTGGTTAAAGCCTCTCCAAGGCTATATAAGCAAGCTTTCTAATGCTGAAAGGGGACGAAAAAGAGAAAATCACACCAAACTTATGATCTTATGAGTGGTGTTGGAAGAAAGATAATTGGGAAACAAGAGACCTATGATCTCATAGGGATCAATCGGTGAAGCTACCATCATTCGGATCATGGATCTTTTGAGCAAGGGGTAGACAAGGAGGACTTGATGAAACTGCTACATTCATCTATGGCTGTAAGCAATGTTTTGTCCTCATTAATATAATATGCTTGGCATGTTTCTTTCTAATTTGTGTTTAATCTCACATGAATTAGTCTCTTTAGTAGATATACCTATTTCGGACTAATCTTGACAGATTAGGAAGTGGTCGTACTTTGTTTGTCTACAGGGCTTATCGAAGAGTGAAAGATTGGAGCTCAACTCAGAGCGTGCAGGGACAAACGTTGATAAAAGGTACTTCTTTTCTCCTTCCTCCTCACACACTAGTCCACCTAGATCTAAAAGGAAGTCAATGACCATGATAAGCACTTTTTGTCTTAGAGTTAAGAGTCTATCTCTTTGAGGAGATCTACCTGTCCGCAGGGATATTTTCCTTCAACAGTAAGTGCTCTGTGCACGATTGTAAGAAGCTTGCAAAGCTCAGTGCAAGTTGTTGTAGTTTAGTGCTGAGGTGCAAAGAAGAAGGATCTAGCGAGCTACGTAGATCTCTTGTCCTATGTGAAGTAAAGGTTATTGGAGCTCTGTGTTGTAACTACTTGACCGATATAATAAAGAAGAAGACTTTGTGGACGTATCCCCAGGGTGGGGGTGAGCCACAGTAACTTTGTGTGTTGTGCTATGTGCTTCGATCTGATGTTAAATGCCTTGATGTGTTTGGATAGATCTAGTTATGCTTCGTGCTTATAAGATACGAATGAATTTCAGATCTGATATATAAATTGCTCAGTGCTTGATATGTTGAATCTAATCTATCTTTCTGTGGCTAAGTGTTGAATCATCTTAAATCTAAGTACTTACTGCAATGCTATGTGCCATATGCGGAGTATCTTAAGGGTTGAATATTGATGGATAATCTACACTAGGTAATTGCTAAACAATATAATCACATATCGGTGTCCCAGCTAAGGTTGCAGACATCTGAGTCCTGCAACCACCCCTGCCTCTACTTCGGGTGAGGCTTCATCTGCTTCGCAGGTGTTGCCGAAAGGGTCGGTAGTTAGGGTTTTGTTGGTGCACTCTTGAGCGTTGAACCCTGGGTCTGCCCCTGTGCCAACAACACACACCTTTGTAAATTGGCAATTGTCTTCCCAACACCAAAATGTCTTGCAACCTTGGAGGTGTGAGCCTCTCTGATAAGTTGCAATCATTCACCTTTAGGGACACATAAATTTGCAAGCTTGTAGAGCAAACCATTCTGGAAATGATAGTAAGCCTTGCCATGACCTTCTTCTATATGAATTTGGTCTTGTAGTTGCTAAAACAACTCCTTGAAGTCCTCATCTTCTGTGTATGCCTCTCTGTATGCATCATGGGTAAAAGGATCCATGTGCATAAGAGTTCCCAAATATGTAATATTGGATGTGGGTAGCCTTGAAAGCATGTCTTCCAACTTGTTTTTGATACCCTTCTTATACTTGATGACAAGATGAAATTGTTGTAAGAACCCCATCCATTTGGAGTGTTTGGTTTGTTGTATCTTACTCTAGGCTTGAAAATACTAGAGCGATTGGTGATCAATGTGGATGATGGTCTCCTTGCCCATTAGATAGTGCTTCCACTGTTTAACAGATTGCACCAAGACATATATCTCCTTGTCATAGATAGGGTAGTTGAGAACCGCCCCATGAAATAATTTAGAATGATAACATATAGGCCTTTCTCCTTGCATCAAAATTGCTCCCACGACATACCTATTTACATATGTCTCCACTTCGAAGGGCTTCTCCAATTTTGGTAGCACAAGAAATGGTGTTTGATTGATCTTTATTTTTAGTTAATCAAAATCCTTCTATTAATTCTTCCCCCATCGGAAACTCTTACCACTTACCATTATGGAATGGAATGGTGCAGCTACTACTAAAAATGAATATATGAACTTTTGCAAGTACTGTGCTACCCCAAAAAAGATCCTAACTTTTGTGCAATTTGGAGGAATTGTCCATTTCATGATGGCTTCCCTTTTTGTGGGATCTATATTGAGCTCCCCTCCACCGATCACATATCCCAAATACACTAAAGACTGCTGAGTAAACTCACATTTCTTGAGGTTAGCCAAGAATTGATGCTTCTTCATAGTTTCTAGCACATGCATGAGATGTGCCCCTCCCAGGAAGTAGTATAAACCAATATATCATCCAAATAGAGAATAAAAAATGAATCTAGATAAGGGCATAAAACATCATTCATTAGTCTCGTAGAGGTAGTCGGTGCATTGCATAAACGAAATGGCATAACCAACCACTCATACAAATCTTTCCTTGTCCCAAAGGCAGTCTTCCAGGTATCTTCTTATGTGACTCATACTTGGTGATATCTTGATTTCAAATCCATCTTAGTGAAGCACTTGGAATGATGCAGTTGGTCTGAAAGATCATCGATCCTTGGCAGAGGGTATTGATTCTTTGGTGTAATTTTGTTCAATTCCATGTAATCGATACACATTCTCCAAGTCTCGTCCTTCTTGGGAAAAATTATGATGGGGTGACCCACAAGGTGAGTTGCTTGGTCAAATCACACATTGCTCCAACAACTGTTGCAATTGCTTCTTTACTTCATTTTCTTCCAGAATGGACTGTCTAGACAACCCAATATTCAACAAGGGGGAGTCTGGAAATAAATGGATTTCATGCTCCACTTCCCTCTTGGGTGGTAACCCTTTAGGCTCCTGGAACACTCCTATGTATTCTTGTAGAAACTCCTCCAACTTGTGTTTCTTCTCTTTAGTACAACCTTCCATGGATGTATTTACTTTTAACGACTCTTCACGAGACTGATTTTCTCTTGGAAAAAGTAAAACATATTTATTTCTAGAACTAATCAATTTGTTAGCTTGATTGGCACTTACCAGTGAAAGTTTTGATTTTACTTTATGCACGTTGATGATGAAGGATTTCCCATCCTTGATGAGGCAGTACTAATTGGCTTTCCACATGAAGGGAGCATCCCTCATATACATGTAGGGGATTCCAAACACTACTCTGCATACATCCATTGGTACTACATCCAATTCAGTAGTTCATCTATAAAATCAACACTTACAACAAATTTAATTTTACATTGTTTCGTTACCTTGATCTTTGCATCCTTTTTTACCCATCCCAATGGATATGGGATAGGATGATCACAAACCTCCAATACAAGATTTATGACCAAATCCACTGCTATGATATTAGCATGTGAACCAAATTCAAACAAAGCATCTATCTTGGTCTTCTTGACTCGAATCTTGATGTGGAAGAGCTTGGTCATATTCTTCTCTTCCTTGTGATGAAAGCTACTCAGATTCACCTCCTTCATCATAGTGGTGAAGACAATCTTTTCATCCACATCTGAGCTATTTTCAACCTGATTGCTTGAATCTGTGGCTAGAAGGTTCTTTTTATTTTTGTCCTTCTTGCGTTTCTTTGGGTTCAACTCTAGATGTAGTTTCCAACATTTTTCCTTAGTGTGCCTATCAATGTTGCAATGATTACAATGATTTCTAGGATATTTGCATTGATTGTAGTAGTTGTATCTTATTGTATTCCCCCCCTTTCCACTTCTTCCCCTCCTTGAAATCTTCCCGATGCTCTTTTTGCTTTGAGCCACTTGGTTTCTCCTTCTTTTGGGCTATGTTTTCTAGGTATTGTGCCTCTACACACACCTCATCCACGATCCTTGGCTTGAAGAGAATCACCTACTTTCATAGATGATTGTGTAAACCCCCAAATACTCGAGGAGTACATATGGGTTCTTGGGAGAGATACCCAACACAATGACCATATTTCTGAATTGAGTAGTGTACTCATGTACACTCTGCCCCTGCCTTTTCCTGAAGTAGTTCCACCGGATACATTAGTCCTCTACATACCCGATAGGGTAGAATTGAGACTTGATGAGAGTTTTGAATTCCTCCCACCTAGTTACTGGTGGATCACCCTCTAGCCTAAGTGTTTCTATATGGATTTCCCACTAGGTTAAAGAATGACCCTCTAACTTTAATCTATCAAATGAAATCTTTTTCTCTTAATCTATATGGTGGACGTTAAAATAAACTTCTAGTTGTTGCAACCAATGATTCGGTTTTAATGCATCGATCACACCTTGGTATGGATTTATGTCCACTTTCGCTTCCATATTGAATAGGGACTGTGAAGGGTTAACGACACTCGAACTTGGTTTCTCTTTCTCGGATTATTTTCGTGACTCCTTTCCTTGGTATTCATGATCTCCTGACTCCCCCTCTGATACGATCTCTAAGTTAAAGCCTCCATCATCTCCGAACGGCCCAAGCTTGCATGCTAGATCCGCCATGAGGAGTTTCATATTGGGGTTGATATCAACAACCTGTGTTTCCAACCTCTCAAATCTCTCTTCTACTGGATCTTGATGGTTGCTATGAACAAACTTATCTTCCATGGCTAGGGTTTCTACAAATTTTCTTTAAGTTGATTCTTGGATCCCACAACTTCCCACAAATACCCAAAAGAAAAACATGCTCTAATACGAATATGATATGTAAACTGATGTGGATATTCCACTCTAACAGTTCATGACAACAAATCTGATAAATAAAACTGAAATCTACGCTATAAAGGTTAAACTATTTTAGATTCCAAAATATTTAGTTATTGATTTTCTGCTTATGCATGAAATAGATAAAATGCGAAAAATAGAGAACAATAAAATAGAATCACACACCATCCACAAAATAACACAAATATTTTCTCTGGGAAACCCTTACGAGAGAAAACCCAGCTAGAAGGTGAGGTTGATTTTCTCTCTTTTCTCTGGTATGGAATATGATGCAAGTACAAAGGAGAAAGCACTCTCTATGGAGTCACTTGAGGCATGTGGCCTGATAGGATATTATAGAACATTAACCCCCTCTTTTGTGCTCTCTAATTTCCTACTCCCAGTTGTTCTGTTATGCTATGGAACAAAATACAATTATGTAGAATGAAACCCCTTCTCATCCTGGCGACCTGATATTTAACATAGCCCAATAGCCATTTATGGATAGGTTTTTTACTTCCTCAACCCTCAATTGTGATAATATTTTGGACCTTCTAGAATGTTCTTAGAAAATGTACTCTATAGCTAGCTCCACATGTCTAAGTAATGGAGACTGACATGGCATCCACTCGCAGCATGGTGATCAATACTGTAGGTCAATTTTTGGGAGACATGACTTTCGCATACGAACTCTGATTGAGGCAATTCTTGCATTGTTGGAAAGGTATCAGTTGTTAGAATTTACAATTTTCCTTCATAGTAAGGTTTGGACCCAAAAAAAATGTTGTTTGATGCCTCAAAATGGATCTAGAATATTTCAGACAATTTTTTTGGACCCAAATTTCCAAATTTGGACTAGTTGCCAAAATGGCTCTGCATGTTGATTCCTCTAATTTTTCCACCCATAAAACATTGAGATAGATGACAAATAGTATAAGGATCTGATTTGGATGAATATTTCATTCGTTGTTGGGCTTATTTTCAGGTTCATGCAAAAATCTTGTGAAAGACATTGGTTTGTTTCAAAAAGAGTTCTAAAATACTTGAAGGGAACTCAAGATTACTCAAGTATTTTAAAGTGGGTGACTTCAACCTAATTGGATATTCTGATTCAAACTTTGTTGGGGATAAGGAAAATGGAGTGTCAACTTCAGGCTATCTCATAAATCTTGGATCAACAGTTGTCTCCTGAAGATCATGCAAACAGTCAGTTCCAACAGATTCCACAACATAGACATAATATGTGGTAGCGATAGAAGCAAAAAAAGAGATTGTGTGGCTCAAAAAATACTTGAAGATTTACAGGAGAAACCGGTGAAGATTTGCAGAAGATTCCATAATTGAACCAAACACATCAAGACAAATTACCATATGCTTTGATATCATGTAGAGGCAAAAGCTAATCACTTGAGACATTGTTCCAGAAATGAGCAAATTGTGGACATCTTCACCAAAGCGCTTGGAAGAGAAAAACTGAAAAGTTCATAGTGATGCTTGGAGTGACAAACACCTCTTCATATTAAAGGGGGTTGTTGAATACCTAATACTCGGGATTATCTTATTTTGTAAATAGTGTTGTAAATATTAAATTAGATATATGAAGAGTCATACATGAATGTCAAGAGTCATATGAAGTCTTAGAAGATGAAACCAAGAGTCATCTCCTCAATGTATTTATGTATGGCTCACATAAATGAAATAATCATACCTAACATCCCTAAACTTCATAGAAAAAAGCTAATTTCTCTTAAGGTTATTATTCTCATTTTTCAAAAAAATATCAATTCATTGATTTATTAAACTAATTTTATAAATAAATATATAAAATTATCATAATTTTATAATCTACCATTAGCAAAATAACTATTCATTTCTAAATTTAAGGTGTGTTGAATTAAAAGTATTAAGTAAAAAGATTTATTTTATATTTTGAAAGTATGGATGAGTGGTGATGATGATGATGATAATTAAAAAAAAAATATGAAAAACATTAAGAAAAGTTTTTCAAAATCACCATACTTTTGTTAAGTTATACCATAATATCACCATCTTATAATATATAAAATAAATTATACACCATTTTATGTGAGATCTCTAGCAAACAACAACGTATATGCCCTTTTATATACTATTATAGTCGTTAAAAAGTATATGGTACTTAATGTTTCTCGTTCTCTTCTATAAAATGGTCTATTTAAGATTTTAATGCGATATGTAAGAGATGTGAAACTATACCTGTTTTGTCTCGGTCTCAAACTGACTATGCACGCAAGACTGTCAGACCAGCCAGAATGAGATGGTTTTTTATTTTGTCAAAATAATAACGTAAAATAGCATCATTGTCTGGACTCTCTCCCAATATTCCCTTCATTCACCTATATGATCTTGCTCCTGCTATTGCTCTGACAAGACAAAAGGCTATCCCTGAGACATTTACATGTTCTCTCTTTTTCCAAGTTACTTGACAAAATTCACATTGCAATTTACAGTTTTTCAATTTCACTTCTCTTCTTTTGACTTAATTTCTCTTGATTTAATTTCTCTGAACTTTTTTTCAATTTTCTTTTCTTTATAATCTTAATATTAAAATATAAATTGTCCTCTAGGTGTAGAACAGTGGGTGACGGAATGTGTTGTTAAGTCACTCTGTGTTATTAAAGTCACCTGTTCGAAACCTGCCGAGTGCTGTTTCTCAAGCCACAGATTAATCGGGTAGCCAACAAATCCCACACAAATTAATAGACAAAAAAAAATATAAATTTTGTTAAATTTTATCATCAGAATGATAGAAATTAAATTATATATTTTAACCGTACAAAATAATTTTGATATTACATTTGAATTTGAATTTCACAATACAAAAAGATTTAACATACTTCAATTCCGAAATTGTACATTTTAACTGCAGAAATGGATTTAATATCCTTCTGCCATAACTGATATTACATTTGAATTTAACAGGACAAAGGGATTTGACATCATAACTGATATTACACAAAAAGATTTAACATCCTTCACTTCCGAAATTGTACATTTTAACTGCAGAAATGGATTTAATATCCTTCTGCCATAACTGATATTACATTTGAATTTAACAGGACAAAGGGATTTGACATCATAACTGATATTACATTTGAATTTAACAGGACAAAGGGATTTGACATCCTTCTCAGTACCTGATATTACATTTGAAGTACGCACTCCTTGATCCATGAAATATGTACAATTTCATTTAATTTCAAACTGCATCAGTTTTTGGCCAATTTGACATCCATTATCCTTGCCTAATTACAAATGTAAAAAACATTGACCTATTATCTTAACTAAACCAGATAAAGTTTATTTGTATTTTTGAAAAGGTCAAAATAAAGATTACAAAAGAACTGTTGATTCTCTAGTCTACTATTTTAGAATAATTTAGCTTCTTTGTTTTTGATGATGGATGGAGTGTTCATAAAAATGTTGGATGCTTCAAAACTTTTTACATAATTTATATCTAGAAAATTCTATAGCAATTATGACTAATTGTGAAAATATAAATACTAAGATTCCACACCTCGATATAAAGAACTGTCTTAATGACATCAGGATTTTTGAAAAGCTCTTAATTATAATCATTAAAAGAGTTGTTGATTCTCCAACATACTCTTTTTAAATAATTTAGCTTATGTTGTATTGATGATGAGTAAAGTGTCCACTCTAAAAATTGAAAGTTTCAAAACTTCCTACACAATTTAAAGTTCTATAGCAATTATGACTAATATCTCTATGATAGGTGGAATATCCACTAAAAAAAAATTGATTGAGTATCTAAAAAAATCTATAATAATAGTTTAAGTTTGTTTATTTCATTTTGTATTTTAATTTTCTTAAAATAAATTAAAAATTAATCTTAAATATATAATTAAAATTTTCATCCATTAAATAAAATTATAAATTTCCATTAAAATTTTGAGAAATTTATTAAAAATATTTGTAATGTATTCCTTTTCTTATAACAAAATACCCAATCTTAATAAATAATGAATACCCATTTAGTCCTTTTCCTCAGAGCAGAATATCCAACTAAGGGCAAGTTGGCAACCAATCCATTTGACAAGAAATAATGAATCCCCAGGGAAGGAATTCCCTTTGAAAATAAACCATGAAGGCCAATACACAGAAATAATGGGATTTTATTGAAAGACGATGCACATCAATAGCGATATAATTTATTAAAAAGAAAAAACCAACTAGTACATAGATCACCAAAATCTCCTTTGACAATAAATAATGAAGGCCAATGCACAGGAATAATGGAATTTTATTGAAGGCCAATGCACAGCAATAGAAGTATGATTTACTAAAAAGAAAAAACCAACAAGAACAGATATCACCAAAACCCTCCTCAGTCATCTACTGGCTCAGGAAATTGGAACGAACAATAAGCTTTACAAAGAAATGTCTACTTTAACAAACAGAAACAGATACACAGATTGCAATGGGTGATGGCATAGTATTATTATAATTACATGTTAATGGCTTCTTCTTCCTCCTCTTCATAATCAGCGTCCTCTTCTGCAGTTGCATCTTGGTACTGCTGATACTCAGAGACGAGGTCATTCATGTTGCTCTCAGCCTCGGTGAACTCCATCTCGTCCATGCCCTCGCCAGTGTACCAGTGCAAGAAGGCCTTTCTCCTGAACATGGCAGTGAACTGCTCACTCACTCTCCTGAACATCTCTTGAATGGAAGTGGAATTCCCAATGAAGGTGGAAGCCATCTTCAGCCCTGTGGGAGGGATGTCACAAACGCTGGACTTGACATTATTGGGAATCCATTCCACAAAGTAAGAGGAATTCTTGTTCTGGACGTTGAGCATCTGCTCGTCAACCTCTTTGGTGCTCATCTTCCCTCTGAACATGGCGGAGGCCGTCAGGTACCTGCCATGCCGAGGATCCGCAGCGCACATCATGTTCTTGGAATCCCACATCTGCTGGGTCAGCTCGGGAACGGTCAGGGCTATGTACTGCTGAGAGCCCCGTGAGGTCAAGGGAGCGAATCCCACCATGAAGAAATGCAGGCGAGGGAAAGGGATGAGGTTCACTGCCAGCTTACGAAGATCCGAGTTTAGCTGCCCAGGGAACCTTAGACAGCAAGTAACTCCACTCATTGTTGCAGATATCAAGTGATTCAAGTCGCCAACTACACAAAAAAACACACTGGTATCAGCCACGAAGGTCCCAGCCGATCAAGGGAGCAATCCATCATCCATGATCTTTATGATATAAACCAAATAACTCGACTAATCAATGGAGGAATCCATCATCCGTTATCTTTATGATATGAACCAAATAACTTGATAATATAAATTTTCTATGAATAATAAACTTTTTTTTCCAATTAGAAAATATGTTAATGTACAATACAATATAATGTATTCTACACAAAATATGGTTAATAATAACAATGAATGAACATTAAGACTCTTAACATTTTAATTGATTTCTAAATACCTAATCTTAACAGTTTAATTGATTTATAAATCATTGTACAATATCTTAAAGCTTACTTGCACAAGATACATAGCAGATTTATCTAATCCCAACCCAGTTTGATATCCATTCTTAGTTTTTTTTTTCAACTGGAAAATTTCTCAATTATTTTAATAAAATATAATATGTTCTCCAGACAAGAGATGATACAAAATACAACCAAAGATAACAAAACTGTCTATGAATCTTTCTCCAATAGTAGTCTCTGGACCAGCAGATGGAGAAAGTTCATAAAAGAAAAGAGGAGAGGAAACCAAGTTACATAGAAAGAGCTGCCAAATCTAGCAGGGAAGAATCCTCAAAGATTGCCGAGGATTAGAAAAAGTCTAGGATAACAAAAAAGAACATGGGGTACATAAGAATTTTTATAGAGTTATGAAGTGAGATGGACCCTCATGACCATCTATCCAGAGGTTATAAGTAATGATGCCCTTAGTGCTTTCTTTGATATCCACTCCTAGGTTATATATATATGTCAACCTGTATACAACTTGGACTTTATTCCCTTATATACAATTTAAACTTCTTATATCTATCTCAATCAATGAACCAATGAAGTAAGGTTACACTGTGTACATCTGAATGAAGCAAGGGTACAATAGTACCAACTTATCTAAACCCAGGCATGTTTGATGTGCATTTTGAGATGAGATTAGTACAGTTTCAACCATTTCACACAATAAATTATGCAAAGATTCAATTCCAATATTTAATAGATCTACCATATCTAAAACCCAGGCACGTTTGATGTGCATTTTGAGATGAGATTAGTACAGTTTCAACCATTTCACACAATAAATTATGCAAAGATTCAATTCCAATATTTAATAGATCTACCATTTCACATCTAAACCCAGGCATGTTTGATGTGCATTTTGAGATGAGATTAGTACAGTTTCAACGATTTCACACAATAAATTATGCAAAGATTCAATTCCAATATTTAGTAGATCTACCATTTCACACAATGAATTAAGGTAAGTTTCAATTTGATATACCATTCATTTATATGAACTTGAAATATGCAGAGTTTCAATATGTCCAATGCTGGTATGAATTTGAAATAGGTTTAATGCTGATTTGTATACATTTAAATGTGCATACATTTAAATGAGGTGAGATTTATTACGACAGACTCATCTTGAAGTTATGAAGTTAACACTGGTTGGAACAAAAGCTAAACTTTGCATATGTGTTGGGTTGTAACTTAGTGGTTGGGACAGGGAGTATCTTCTATGCAAACAATCCAAATTCTCTGAGACTTAACACACTCTAACAAATCAAATCAAAATTAGTCTAGTTTTTCCATGAAAACAGCCTAAATTCTCTTCTTAAAAAGACTCAACATGTATCCAATAAATTAAATTGAACTAAGTAAATGTGAGTATGATACTTTACCCTTTTATCTAAAACTCCTATACTTATGTGAGCACTTTCCTATCCAAGATAAGGTGTTTAATATGCTTAATGGTTGCTTAAGACATCAGGATAAAACCTGATTTAAGGTTATATATATAGAGTTCCAACAGTTTGTATATGCTTCATGATGGCTTGCATACTTCAAGGTCACAGTATCACAGCCCCATCTTAATCAAAATTTTACTAGCACATCCCATTTAAATCAAATCAGGGTCTTACTAGCACACTCTTATCTAAAACAAGTCTGTATACACTGTGCCATAAACTTATGTTAAAGTTGTATATTTAGAATTTGTATATTTAATACATCTATAAACTTCAGATATGTATTTTCCAACTCCAGGTATATAGTCTCAAATCAGGGTCAAATTAACATACTCCGATCTAAATCAAGTCTATATACACTAAGCCATAACTTATAAAGCCAAGGTTGTATATCAATAAATCTAATAGTTACTACATCTATAAACTTGAGATGTGCATTTTTCAACTCCACAACAATGAGATATATAGTCTCAAATCAGGGTCAAACTGGCAAACTCCCTCCTATTTAAATCAAGACTATACACACCATGCCTTAACCTTATAGAGTTAAGGCTGCATCTCTGGAATTCTAATATTCAATACATCTATGAATTTGAGATATGCATTTTCCAATTCCACAACATTAAGGTATCTAGGTCTGTACTTGGATGGAGCTGTTTTAATGGAACTGCTTAATGTTTATGCTTATGCATTCAAATTTCAAGTTCAAAATTCAATGTAGCTTAAACATATATGAACACAAAAAGTTGACAAATCACTTTTTTTTTTAAGGGTAAAATGCATATTCATACAAAAGCTGAACACAAAAAGTTGACTAATCAATTTTTTTAAGTGTAAAATGTATATTTATATAAAAGATTCAAGGAATCAATTTTTTCTAACTGTAGAATGTAATTATAGAAATGTATTTTATCACATTTTTGAAAGAAATTATTTAACTATTTTATTTTGTGAACTTGTTTTAATAGTATACTCACTAATTTTGATCATGATTTGATTGATTTTGTCATATATAAATCTAAAAATAAAAAAATTACACAAGACTACTTTTTTTTTTGTGGAAAGTAACAAAAATTGAAGTCAAAAATACAAAGCATCATAATTTTTTTTTTATTTTCGTTACATTTACAAAATTACAAATGAGTGTTTTTATGCACGAACCTTGAATATCAAACAAACTTTGCCATAAATATATAACATAAAATCAAGTTAAAAATGGAAAAAAACACCACAAAATCATTATCATACTTACAGCTGGGTGTGGTCAACTTGAGAGTCCGAAAGCAGATGTCATACAGAGCTTCATTATCAAGAACCATGCACTCGTCTGCATTCTCCACCAGCTGATGAACTGACAAGGTAGCATTGTAGGGCTCCACAACTGTATCAGACACCTTGGGAGACGGGAAAACTGAGAATGTAAGCATCATTCTATCTGGGTATTCCTCCCTGATCTTGGAGATCAAGAGAGTACCCATTCCAGACCCAGTACCCCCTCCCAGAGAATGGCATACTTGAAATCCTGCACCACAACAACAACAACATAATCACGTTTAAACCTCAAAACTCTCTACACCACAAAAACAAAAACTGAAGACCTCAAGACTTCTTACTCACAAGTATATTAACTCCGCATTACACAACACATACATACCTTGCAAGCAATCACAGTTCTCAGCCTCTTTTCTCACTACATCGAGCACAGAATCGATGAGCTCGGCTCCTTCAGTGTAATGACCCTTGGCCCAGTTATTCCCGGCCCCAGACTGGCCGAACACAAAGTTATCAGGCCTGAATATCTGGCCATAAGGCCCTGCCCTCACGCTGTCCATGGTTCCGGGTTCGAGATCCATGAGCACCGCCCGGGGGACGAATCTCCCACAGCTGGCCTCATTGTAGTAGACATTTATCCTCTCCAGCTGAAGACCACCCCCAGGGGCACCACCCTGGTACCTCCCAGTGGGATCGATCCCATGCTCGTCGCATATCACCTCCCAGAACTTTGCTCCGATCTGATTTCCACACTGCCCGCCTTGGATGTGCAGAATCTCTCGCATTTTCGAAACAAAATTGAAACTAAGCTCAAGCACTTCAGCTTTAATGGCGGAGAGTCAGTCAGCGAGTAAGGGAGCCTTCCTCCAATGGCTCTTAAATCCTCGGAACTTGTCCTTCAAAGTTCTGGAGTCACAGCCAGTTGCCTTGGAGTGCAAATCTTATCGCACGCACAGACAGGACAAGACAGGATGATGATGATGATCCCACAGCTCCTAATTTTCCGTGTTGTTTAATCCTCTCCCACAGGACAAGATCGTGATCTGACAACTCATAGTTTTCTGTGATGTTTATTGATATGCTTCAGGAAGGAAGGTGGTGGCACCCTCATCCTCCCCTTTACATTTTGGGTTTGGTTGGTGGATTTTGGACAGCTCAACACTCTGTCACCTCCATCTTCCAGATTGGACCTCTTCTGATTTCACTAAATACCACACAACTTAGATGATAGGTGGTTGGTGTCGGTCGGAATTTGACTGCTTGTTTTCATTGTTAAATAGGGTTAAAATATTTAGTAATATCAATGTTTATATATTAAAATTAAAATCTAATCATCAGGTTAATATATATTAAAATTACTCAAATCATCTTTAAAATCAATGAATATATTTTCTTGGTGGTTAAATATGGTTAAAATATTTAATAATATCAATGAATATATTTTCTTGGCGGTTAAATATGGTTAAAATATTCAATAATATCGATGAATATATTTTTCTTAACTGTTAAATATGGTTGCAATACCTAATTATTAATGATTAAATATGATTAAAATATTATATAATGTCAATGAATATATTTTTTTTAATTGTTAAATATGGTTAAAATATATAATCATTAATAATTAAATAAGATTAAAATATTTAAATAATTATTAATGATTAAATATGATTAAAATATTATATAATATTAATGAATATATTTTTTTATTGTTAAATATGGTTAAAATATATAATCATTAATAATTAAATATAGTTAAAATATTTAAATAATTATTAAGGATTTGATTTTAAAATTATTAAATATTTTGTATTTTGAATATTAAATATGATTAAAAAATTTAAAATAAAAATAGTTTTAATTGTTTTATTTTTTAATATATATAAAACAAAATTAATGAATACATCATTAAAATAGGTAAAAAAATAGAACAATTAAACAATTTTATTTAAATGATTATTAAAAATTAATTTAAAAAATGGATGATCAAACTACTTATTATTAGGGAGTGTGAAGTAATTCCAAATATGAGTGATGATAAGGATTATAAACTTTAAACTTTTTTATCACTTTTTTAAATGGGATTTTGAAATTTAAACTTAACATTTATCATTTGTTGTAATGATGAATTTGTTTGTTGAGATAGTGATTAGGGGTGTCCAAAAGATTGGGAATTTGCGATGGTTTAAATCAATGTGTTATTTTCAATTCAATTTATTTATTTTAACATGTTTTAAATCAAATTTTAGTCATTCAATTTGATGATTTTTCATAAGAAAAAAGGACAAAAATCTTTATGTGTTATTCTATTTTATAATTAAATAGAGTAAAGAGTGAACATGTAAAGTGATAAGATTTCTTTATTTGTGGGAGAAGGGGTCATCTTCTCAAAGTTATTTGACTCCTAAAGTGTAGGGAGGTGTATATACCCTACCCTTTTAGATTTGAACTTGTGATTTCCACGGAGGAAACACATGTTCTTAACCATTAGGCTCACTCAAGTTGTACATATAACAACTCATTGTTACATAAGGATGACAACTCATAAGAATGTGGTTTCGACATTCTAATCATAGGAACTAAAAATCTAACAAGAACATCCATGAAACTTGACTTATTAAACTATAGTAGCAAAATCATAACAAGAGGAAGCAAATGAATGGAAAAATTTGAACAAAGCAAATTAAGTTGCAACCACAAGTTTTTTTCAATAACCCTATGGTATCACACCTTCATTTTTCAATAACCCTATGGTATCACACCTTCATTCATGGAATATTAAATAATGGATCTAATTCATTTTTTCTTCCAAAATTCGTTCGTTGAATCTCTCTTACTACATCTTTCCAATAAAAAAAATTGTATTTTCACCAAGACCCATTATTTTGGTTTTAATATACTCTCTACTTTTCACTTACTAATCTTCATTGAGATTCCTTCTTTCTATGTATTCACAAACCACCCCAATTTTACTTGCTCAAATAATGATAGATTAGATTAAGCTTCCTAATCCACCTTATAAATTCCTTGTGTGCATCTCAAGAATAAATTAAAATACAACCCTTAATATCTATATCCATATTTATATGGAAACACATATGATTTGGCTAAACTTTCAAGTAACTTTAAAACCTACTAGATGAGGGATGCAAGAACAAAATAGGGATTTTCCTAACTAATGTATCCTCATTTTCAAAACAATGCCTGTAGTATCACTTTATCTATAGATGTACCATGTGTTGTTATTGACATGTAGGTGTAATGGTTAGATGGCACTTTGTGTGTAGATGTACCATGTGTGTTGTCACTAACATGTAGTAGGTATAATGGTTAGATGAGGCTTGACAAGAGGTTATGTGCAAAGAACCCAAAAAGGAACAAAAGGAATTTGTAGAATAGAAATGAATGTCAACATTAATAGAAATTATTTAACCCAAAATGATAAGGTAGACACGTCACTTTTAATTTCGACCGTTGCTTTATAATGATGATATGTATATATTCCTTTTAAAACAATCACGACCCCTCAACACAAAATATAATTATTAAATATGACCCATAAAAGCATCATAACACAATTAATAATATAATTAAAAAATACTTAAGAATCATAACACAATTAACAATATAATTAAATCTGACCCTTATAGCATAATTATATTTTTAACCCATTTATTATTAACACAATTAATAATATAATTAAAAAATACTTAAGAATCATAACACAATTAACAATATAATTAAATCTGACCCTTATAGCATAATTATATTTTTCACCAATTTATTATTAGGCTAAAGTATTAGTTTTAAAATATTTTATTAAAATAATAGGGCGAAATGTCGGTGAAGGGTCTATGCCACATGTTTGGTTGCTCTAATTTATATTCTAAAGTTCAATTATAAGGTATGGTCGATTATTTATATTTCAAAGGTCAATTATAAGGTAAGATCAATCATTTTCTATTTTCTTCTTTAATTTCATTTCATGTTCAAAGTTTGGTCAAATTAATCATGACTCATTACTTTAATTGATTTAGCCGTACACTATCTTTCATGTACATGGGATTTTATGGAAAAAAACCCACCTTTGATGCTAGTGCAGTGCATGATAAGATCATAACAAGGCTTTAACCAAGAAGTATATGGTTTAATATTGAAATATACTATTGATTTTTTTAATATAATTTATTTTCAGATCAATGAGTCATTCATATATATATATACATGACTCATATATATATATATATAATTAAAGAATGAATTCCCAAATCTTATATCCCTTAATTAAGATTCACATATTTTATATAAAAAAGGAAATATATAAAAAGAAGATGTGAATCTTATTCACATCCTATATATATAATGATAAATCAATTCGGTTTTAGTGGTAGTTAATCATCATCATCATCATTATATATATATATATATATACACACACACTAGTTGAAGATAACTTAAATTAACATTAATCATATTTAATTTATCTAATAGGTGGATTATTAGCCTATTGTATACTTTAAATCCAAGTCAAACTTCAAGTTGAATGTTACATGGGTCATATGATTGGTACCACAACACTCACATGGGTCACACAATCATTCATTCATTCAATCATGCAATTATGCTAAGATTCTTTCGATACTTGCACAATACCTATAGCAATGTGATTTTAGTGTTTATGTGGTGCATTAATGCCCAAAGCCACCCAAAACCACTTAAGGATGAACAAAGGTTGCTCAAGTGGTCACTTCTCATTCATGGAAGGTTATGCCACTCACCTTTGAGACATGGGAGCACATAGGAGGCCATGCCTAAATATTGGGCATTCCTACTTCAACCAATTCAACTTCCAGCCTAGCTTCAACATATAAATATATACCTCCTCCATGCCTTTTGTAGAGATTCTTGATGTTAAGGTTATGTTGTTAGGAGTTTTCCATAGAATGAGAAGAACAATGCTTCCACTCATGTTCTCGTAAGTTTCCTTACACTTATGTTGCCCATTTTTCCCTCCAAAGCACCATTTGCATAAGGGGAATGGTTGGTAGATTGTTGCCACATTAGTTGAAGCCCTTAGGGGAGTCAAATAACTTTCCCATGGAGAAGGACTAGAGTCCACAACTACAAGCTTCTCCTCAAGTGATACATTTCATGTTTTATTGTCTTTCCATTAGATAATAAAGTGGTTCTTCTCTTTCCCACCAAAATCTTGTTTGAGTCATTTAAAATCGTTGTTTGAATGATTTATCAGTTAGTATAGATGCCTAGGGGATAGATTAGATCACATCACTTTGTCTTTGGCTCACATTTATTTTCTCTCATCTTTATAGTGATTTGATATACATTTTTGGTACATACACACACGAAAACCACATCTACATAATGGTGACTCCACTAGGAATTTGAGATAATTTCTCTTTCCTTGGTTGTTTTAGGGACCTCTATTTTACTTTCTACTAATTAGCAGCTTAGTTTAGACTTTTGTTTTGACCCCAACACTTAGTTGTGAGGTCAATTGATCCAAAATGGACCTACATAAGTATCATATGAAGGGAGATTTGAATTTGGGACATCTTAGAGGTGGTGTTTATTTTGTCAAATTTGGCTCATCGACTTCCAATGCATTTTTGGGGCCCTAAACAATATTTTTTGGGCTTGGTGTAAAATGAGGGTTGTCATAAGCTTGTTACATCTAAGACTTAAATTATTTTTCTCATTGAGATGTTTCTAGTGAGCTATTGTGCACCTAAAATAGAGCTTGTATGCAAAAGTTATGGCCTTAGCAAGGTAATGCTCCAAATATTATGTACGTTACAAGTGACAACCATGTCAATGCATCGTAATTGAATATGAAGAGTTAGTAACGTGGGGGAACCCACGAGATATTTCTAGAAGGATCATGGAGGTTCCAATAGGGTTTATAAACCCTAAACCTAACCCTAATTCTAGCTATAAAAAACTCAGTTGTATGAGGGAAAAGGGTTCACTTTTTCATTAGCCACTAGTTATTCCATTGGATGAGCAGGTGTGTGGAGGAGATGCTAACAATGTAGAGAGATATAAGCATATTATAGAGGACCCTAGAAGACCAATGTGTCTCATAGCTTCATGGTAAGCTTGGAAATATTTGTAATTTGTATAGTAATATGAAAGGAAATTTTTAGAGGCTAAATTTCGCCCATGGGCTAATTTTCCATGTTTTTTTTCTGAAAAAAAAAAAAAAAAAAAAAAAAAAAAAGATTCACTAAATTCCATTTTTTCTATAAGTGATTCTCCCAAATTCTATAGAATAAAATTATTTTACCTTAAAAATAGCCCAAATTTTATGGACTATATAAAATCCTTAAAATTTTGAATGTTTTTACAAAAATATCGTCAAACATTTTATAGTTTGAATATTAAGGACTAGTAACATTCACCAAAGTTTCTACATTTTGAGATTAATTTCCATCCTTAAAATTATCCCTAGTAATATGCATAATATACAAAGACAAAATACATGGTCCTTCATTGAATCTTGGATTTCATTTATGGGTTTCCATGGTAAATATTTGTGTTCCATTCTATGTGTCTTTCTTTGTAATGTATTTCATATGTTGCAATATTTGAAGAATCCAAATCGTACATTGTTGTTTATGACATAGTGTTAAAAAGAAAAAAATAGTTGCACAGTAAGCATAGGTTCATTGTAGTCATTTTAAGTTTTGATTTGTTTTGGTGACCTGACCATTGGAATATCCAAGTGTAATATCCATGGTTCTAATCCCCGCAATTATAATGTAATTGTCTAAATATCAATTAGGCTAGTGAGCCAATATGGTTGAGTGGGATAGCCTGTATTGATTAATATGACCAAAGGCCAAATTATGTATTTTGTATATTAAAATAATTAATAATTAATAATCGTTGGTTGCGGTATGAGTGGGATGGTAACAACGAGGGGCTATGATTCCACAAGAGAGGGTGGCTAAAGAGGGGTCCAGGGGGGTCACCCATTTATATTAATTCATCCATTTCATTATAATATTTATCCACCTTTGAAATATTAAAAGAGATATTAAAGTGATGTAAGAGAGGTAGGTGGGAAAGGTCAAATCACCCAATTTATGACACATGGACTAAGAACAACTACTTTTTGGGAAATGTGTGATTCAAGCTTGCATGAGAAGAAAAACAAATTCGAGTTCATTTTTGGGTCAGTTTTTCATGTGGGTTTTGGAGAGCAAGAGGAGGGTTGAATGCTGGAAAAAGAGCACCAACCATGCTATGCTTAAGGAAAACCATTGTTGGGTTGGTTTTTATGTTGAAAATGAGGGTGTAGGCATGTTATGAAGGTTGTATGCCTTTGAGTGACATTTCTTGTTGATGAAATGGCTCAAGAGCCTTGAGAAGGCTATGTGAACATTCCTGGAACATCAGAGAATTTATAGAGTCCCCAGGCGAAATTTCCTAGCCAATTGAGTGCATTGGAGTCCAAAAGGGAAGTGGGAAGGCCTGAGGTATTGTGTGTAGTGAAGGGGGATCTCATTCCTTGGGTTTTTCCGGTTGAGGGGAAAGAGAGAGTTGGTGGATTGGAAATTTTTGTGGAGTAGAATTTGGGTAATGGGTTGTTGAATTATGGAGAGTGGAAAGCCAAGAGGGTTGAACTTCCTTGTGGACTCATAGCCTCAGCTTGGGGGTGGGTTGTTGTTGAGATTTGTAACAATGAGCTTGTGGCTGGGAGGATCGTCTCCTATACGCAGCCAGTTGGTTCAACAATTCAAGATAAGTTTTATGTTGTATTTACATGATTATTTCCACTGTGTATAAATGTTAATTTGAATGTTGTTGTTATGTATTTGTATGGCTACATTCAGTTTTTAGAAATGTTGTTAATTGCATGAACAAAATTAGCATGAGCATGTTGTAATTTTGTTGTGTCAAATAAATAAAAAATTAAGTGTGTTTAGCAGATGCTTGGGGGTACATTACACCAAGGAACTTTATAGATCATTTTTTATCTGGATTGAATAGAGAATGAAATGAAAGACATTGATACGAATGGAAACACACACACACAAATATTGTAGAGAGCATAGTAATATGGTGAGAACCAATTTCTATTAATAAATTAAATAGGAAAAGAACGTGAAATTCAAAGCAATACAAACTAGCTAGAATGGTGGTAGCTTATCTCTTAAGAGAGAGGTGTCATCTACACTCATTGAAAAGTAGAACATTACAAGAGGCTAAAATGGCCTTTTAAAATAAAGTAATAAGACCTAAGAGGTAAAAACCTAAATATCCAAAACCCTAACCCTAGGAGATGAAGTGGCAAAAGGAATGCGAGCCTCGAGGAGTCTAGTTGATACATCAACTTCTAGGGCTGCAACGTCCGCATACAAACTATGTTTGGGGTGCACAATAGCCTATTGGAAAGATCTTGATGAGAAGAAATAGTTTGGTCAAAGGTTAAAATTGTTGGACACACCAACNGGGTGAATCAGTGTAGGGCTCATTTTCAAACTTCCCTTCACAAAACTCCTTAGTTAGCAATCACCAATTACTCATCACTTATTACTGTCATTTATAACCAGTTAAATGTGAACATATATTAGCAACATATATCATCAATAAGTCATCACCATAATGAACACAAGATGTATATACAATTTTATTTTTATTGCGGACTACAATCCTTGGGTTATCAATAACAACTGAATAGAGTATAACACCACAAGAGCACCAGCTCTACAATGAAAGACTCAACTTACACAACTTAGCACCAATTGAGAGGAGGATTCAATCCTCAACAGATACCAATATGTCAACAAGTACGCGACCTGTCAGTAGTGCAGCACGTGCATGTACGCGCAATACCAATAGTACATCTCGCGTATGTACGTAGCCTATCTGTACTACAGCCTACATATGCCTTCTGAACAATTAGGGCTTTCTCTCCTTGATAAACTCATATCCTCTACACTCTTCAGTCATATCCACTTTTGTCTTTCACTGTCCAATCTGAACCATAACCAATCACAACACATCGATGCTCTCCAACAACTTACTCATGCTCCTCGACCATACAATATGAATGCTACTTAATCATGTATGAGAAACAAGTATACTATGGCAATCATATCAGTACTAAACCATAAGAGTGTTGCTCATTCTATCAATCAACCAACATAACCATATCACAACAACCATACCAAAAATGCCTCAAGCATTCACCATACAATAAGCAAGAGTATCCATCAAGACAACTATGTAACCATACAAGAGTTTCTATGGCAGATATGAGCCTATAGAATGCAGATCTGGAGCTTGCTCCAGCCTTCAAGAACCTGGCACATCTCACACTCAAGTCTTCATGAATTTCTTCCAACTATACACGCTTTTTCCTCCTTCATCCCACGTGTGTACACGCTCTGCCTCACTGCAACTCGCGTATGTATGATCTCTGGCCCACTGTTTCTCATGTACTCCTTTAAAAACTAGGGTTTCTGAACTTCCAAAACTTTCACCGTCAAGATCTCAGACTTACAGAAACTTTGATGCGTCGATGAGATCCTCCAGTCAATCGCTCTCTCAGAATAGATCTTCAATATATGCTCAAGAGATGTTTTTCACAAGAGACCCTTGCCTCTTATTTATACTCTCCAAGTAGCTTCCTTAGAAGCATCTTCGTGGCCACTTTGTCCACATAGTCACCTATGTCCAACTTTTCCCAATTTTCCACTTGTCCATATATCCAATAGCCACTTCACTACTTAACCTACTTTCCTCATTTTAGGGTTAACCCTCTTATAACTTATTTCCATAATTAGAAAGTTTTCCATTTACTTTATTATTTAAATAATCCTCTTTGACTTTATCACTTCACTTTATTATTTAAATAATTTCTTCTTTGTAAGCACTTTGATTTCTTTGACCTTTTGGGGCTTCAATCCAACATATGAGGGTCCTCCAACTTCATAAGGCCATAACTCTCAAACCGTGAGGAGTTATGTGGCATTCCACATACCACCAGAAATGGCATGACAAGGACTATCCATATAGGATAGTTTCACTGGCAAATTCATTGATATTCATCTCATTATTCCACAATTAATCATGGGTTCTCTAACCATACTACTAGGATAACTCAACCGCAAAGCATCTTCCCATGAGGGATTTCACCATAAGGGGACCACTTTGGAGTTCATAAATTTGTACTCCCTATCAACCATGACAAGACAATAATGAATCATCTTTACATAAATCCAACTATGAAGCATATATCAATGACAACTCATCGATCCATCTTCATCTATGCATGACTCTTTACATAAATCCTTTGGCATCAATGACAACATGATACAACAATCTCCCCCTTTGGAATTGATGGAAATACCAACATTGATGTCAACATCAATCATTGATGGAAACATGTAGAAAGGAATTGCTCTACATCAATAATCATCTCAATCACATCAATGTGACTATCTCTCCCCCTTTGACATCAATGGAAAAGGGTAGTTCTCTCCTTGGGGATACTCCCCATACCTGGATGCCTTTGATCTTTATCTAAATAATATCTCCCCTTTTGAACAAGGGATATCACTATGATGTAATGCTGAAAACATATCGCTCATGCTTCCCCTGTGACCATCGTGTAGAAATTTTCAATACAAATTAAGTATTTCCTGCGATTCTCCTGATCTAACAATTATATGCCACTATTAAATACATAATCACTTCTACTAATATTCGTGCGGAAATTTAAACCACGATCACAAAGTGAAATATCAAGAACACATAACACAAAAGTTTTTCTGGGAAAGCGTAAAGCTAAAAACCCCACTATCATATATTATGTATATCATGGATCATGAAACAATCTCATACAAAACTCTAATCCAAGA
>SNQJ01S0035896.1:55032-74263 GCA_010110895.2 Picea sitchensis | reverse complement strand
AGAGTTTAATGCAACTCTGATTATCACAATGAATCACTGTCAGATCTAAATGAGAACCAAATAAACCAACCAAGATCTTTCTCATCCAGATATCCTCACATGCAGCTTGACTCGCTACCATGTATTCCACTTCCACTGAAATAAGTGCCACAGATCTATGTTTCCTTCTGTACCAAGAAACAACTATAGATCCGATACTAAAGATCCCCCCTGATGTGCTCTTTCTATCCATTGGGCTGCTTTCCCAATCTGCATCCATGAAGCCATGAAACTTCACCTCATCCATTTGTTTGTACCATAATCCATACTCAGATGTGCCCTTCAGATATCTCAAGACATGCCTACCTGCCTTCCAAAAGAGTTTGGTAGGCTTAACCATCGCTTGACTTCGTTGGTTAACCACATAGCAAATGTCTGGTCTCGTATTCACTAAATACATTAGCGAACCCACTAACTGACGATAGATAGTAGCATCCACTACCTCTCCAGAAGTAGCATCCTCTTTCCTCCAGTTTCCTGGAAGAGGAGTATCCATAGGTTTTCAGCCCTCCATGTGAAACTTACCCAGTATCTCCCTTGCATACTTGCCTTGAGACACAAAAAGTTCACCATCTCGCTGCCATATTTCCAATCCAAGGAAATAATGAATAAGGCCCAAATCCTTTATATCGAACTCCTTTGCAAGGTCATCCTTGCATGAGTGTATCAACTTCTCATCACCAGTCAGTATGAAATCATCAACATAAATAAAATTGATTAAAAGCTTACCCTCCACCACTGATTTGTCGAACGGTCTTGGGACAATTTCCCATGCATTGTTTTTTACAATGGAGTCATACTCCTCCACCATAGAATCAACCCAAGTGGGATCCTGCACTGCTTCCTGAAAGGAAGATGGTTTAGTCACAATACATTTGCTCATGAGAGCCATGTATCCAGTAAATCGATCAGGAGATTGTCTCTGTCTGCGATGTGAAATAGGGGCTCCTACATTCTGTGCAACATCTAGTCTCAATCTGTCATCTTCCGTGGTGCGCTTTCTGCCATTTCTGATGGATGGATCTGATTGAGTGGTTTCCTCCACTCCATGAACCTCCTCATGTGGTTGATCCACATCTTCAGACTCATCTTTGGGAACCAATAGTTCCTCTTCTGCATGCAAGTCTAGGTCCCTCTCAAGCGACAACCACATGGATTTCCCCTCATCGAATTTTATATCCCGTCGCATAAAAATCATCTTACTATTAGGAAAATACACACGATAATTATGGGGTGTTTCTGTGTACCCCACAAATATCCCAACTTCAGCAGTCGGTTCCGGCTTCTTCCTGGAATCCTTGGTCACATGCACATAAACAGATGAGCCAAAATTTTTAAAATGACAAACATCAGGTTTCTTACCAATGAAAGCTTCTTTAGGTGTACTCATGCCAAGTATTCTATGAGGACAACGATTTTGCACATAAACCGCAGTATTGCATGCTTCTTACCACAAATGCATTGGTAGGTCTTGATCATGCAACATCGCTCGTGCTGCACCCACGATCGTTCTCTTCTTCCTCTCTGTGACCCCATTTTGTTGTGGGTTATGAGGCGCTATGAGTTCTCTTCAAATTCCTTCTCTGCTACAGAAATCTTTGAATTCGTTAGAGATGTATTCTCCACCATTATCACTCCTTAGAGCCTTCACTTGCTTCCCCAACTCTTTCTCCACCAAAGCTTTAAACTCACAGAACTTTGAGAATGTTTGATCCTTCTTCTGCATGAAGAATATCCAACATTTACGAGAAAAGTCATCAACAAAAATAACATAATACCTATGTTTTGTTGTTGAAGCAACCGAGAATGGTCCACACATGTCTGTGTGAATTCTCTCCAGGATCATCGAAGCACGGTTCTCCTTTTTATGAAAGGTGGACTTTACATACTTCCCCAGGGTGCACCCCTTGCACTAAACTAACTAAGCAAGTGTTCCCCTTGGAAGTCCAGTAGATATTTGATGCATGATCTTCAAGGCTCCATGATGAAGATGGCCCAATATCCTGTGCCATAATTCGCCCTCATCCCGACTCACCACTTTTTCTGCCTTGCCCACCATGGCACCACAACCATCTACCTCCATCATGTAGAGATTCTTAACTTGAATCCCTATCTTCTTGACTTGGCCCGTTGCTTTATGTCACAGGTAACCTTTTCCACCGCTGAAAGTAACATCATAGCCTTTGTCCTCCAACATTGTGACTGAGACCAGGTTTTTCTTCAGACCTGGAACATGCATAACATTTTTTAATTGAAATGGTTTACCTAAATCCCTCTGAAAGGTAATGGTACCAATACCAGTCGCATTGTACCGTCCATTGTCACCCATCTCAATATGCATTCTAATATCTTTCTCCTCCAAGTCATTGAAAGACTCTTTATCTCCCGTCATGTGGTAGGAAGCGCCACTATCCAAATACCACCCCGATCCCGATGCACTTGAAGCCATGCATGCGATCAAAGAGAAGTCAAGTTGAAATTGTGAGACAAGAGCCTCACCAGTTTCATATCCAACAACCATCTTGTTCTTCCTCTTATGCGAACAGTTAGTAGCGAGATTCCCATGTTCGTGACAGTGAAAACACTTCACTTTGGACAAATCCAGATTCTTGACTTTAGACTCGGATTTTGAATGGAATTTATTCCCTTTCCCTTTCCTTGCCTTGGCAGTCAAAGCACAATCCTCTTCATCATCACGGTTTGATGAAGATCCATCTCTGGTGTTTTTCTTGAACTCTTCTTGCACTAGATCCGACCATAGTCATTCCCAATATGGCAATTTTTCCCTTCCATTGACAGAGTCTTGATAACTGTGCCAACTCTTGGAAAGTCCTAGGAGAGCCAAGCTCACCAAATCATCAATAATGACTTTTATTCCCACACTTCCAAGCTCATCCCGACATTGGACAAACTTCATGAGATATTTTGGAATGGAGTCACCCTTCTCCACCTTGATCTTTCTGAGTTTATCTTTGAGCACCAATTTCCTATGGTCGTTGTTGTTTTGGAATAGATCCATCAAAACCTTCCACGTTGCATGTGGTGTGGCTTTCCCATGGAGACTTGAGACAATGTGGTCTCGTACTCCCTCCAGCAGAATCCTCCTCGCCTTTGCCACTTTTTTTTTCCATGCATCAAGATTTGCAGTGTCTGTCGCATCCGGCTTAGGAACACCTTTGTCAATGTATTCCTTCAAGACATTGTCTTCGAGTACTACCTCCACCCTATCCTTCGAAGCAATGTAGTTCAAGATTCCCTCGAGTGCATACTCCAACCTCAAACCATTGAAATCCATTTCGATATTGAATCAACTGTAGCACCAAGAAATTCCTTCTGCAAATTCGAATTTTATCCAACCACAAACTCAACTGCTGCAATCCCTCTTTCCCTGGGAGGTTCGCACCTCACCTATGTCTATCCTGAGGGAAGTTCGCACCTCACTTGTGTCTAGCCTGCGAACTCTTGGAGGGAGTTCGCACTGTAATGCACAGTGGGGTGAGGGAGGTTCGCACCTCTCCTTTGAGAAGCCTACGAAAATCCTAAGGAAGTTCGCACCTCTCCTTTGAGTAGGGTGCGAGAATTTTTGTTCTTCGAAATGTGTGAAGTTTTCAATACTAAGGTTTGCACCTTGCCAGAGACGGGATCTGCGAGAATACTATTATTTTCGCACCTCACTTCCGTGGCTCCGTGGCTCTGATACCATGTAGAAATTTTCAATACAAATTAAGTATTTCCTGCGATTCTCCCTATCTAACAATTATATGCCAATGTTAAATACATAATTGCTTCTACTAATATTCTTGTGGAAATTTAAACCACGATCACAAAGTGAAATATCAAGAACACATAACAGAAAAGTTTTTGCGGGAAAGCATAAAGCTAAAAACCCCACTATCATATATTATGTATATCATGGATCATGAAACAATCTCATACAAAACTCTAATCCAAGAGCTCTCAGTAAAATACAATTGTCTCACACTGTCATACAAAACTCAGCAAATACATGTGCCAATTCTGTCTTAGACAACCTACCTCCTCTGTACAATCCCTTCAATTAGAATTCTCATGAATGAAAATTTGAATTGCCTAGTTTGTACATGCTCATGAGCATATCCACTGCATGTGTGATTGCATGAGTGCACTTCACTCAAATCACAACTGATAGCCAAACTGTCCATTTCACCTGTTATCTCAACTAGGTCTCCACTAGATCTAACATGCATGTAGTTAACCGTGGCGAATCTTCAGTTGCATGTGAGTTCACTGATTTTGAATTAATTAATAATTAATTCACTGAACTCTCACTAGTGTAAGTTCAGTTACAACTAGTACAACTGGGCTTAACTCACTTAACTGAGTTAAACTACTTCACAACTCTCATAACTACACTTATAACTCTGTTAAAACTTTAAGTCACCTTCATGTCTTACCAATCAACGTTTGAACTCGAATTTCCCATAGTTAACTGATTTTCCATTTCAATTAATTATTTCAAGTAATTATGAGATAATAGATTAATATTTATTGTCCAATTTATTTAAGGGAAAAGTAAATTAGACACATGTTTCTTGTTGACTTTTCAACACATCGCTCCCCCTGGAACTATGCCTCTGTGCTCTTTCTCCAAGTATAGAGCTCCTTTTCCAAGTATTAATATTTGCATATGATGAATATCTCCTCCTAGAATCACGGGAAGAAGAATGACTACCCCTATGGGTATGTCTCCCCCTTTCTTCTCTGCAATATGAACAATATGCTACCACTGCAATATGCTTCTGCTCAACTGGAACATAGATCGACCGCTCTTTCTATGACGATCCTTAGACCTGTCCATGCATCAAACTCGTACCATACCATACATCATGAAGCAAAAGATATGTCAACAATGAAATAGATAATTATGAACAAAACATCAACCAAGTACATCATGTTCCATATTGTGTGCCAACCATGCACAATATCCATGTACATCAACCATGTACATCAATACCATATAATATGCCATAAGATATCATCAATGGAGTGTATCAACCATATGCCTCTACCAACATGCCAACAATGTGCCACAAACAAGTGTCATATCACTTATGATATGCCTCCACCATGAACCAAGTGCCACAACCATGTATCTCAATCAATTAAGTGTCTCAACTATATCATCCATATATCATGTACCAAAGTATATGCTAAACAAGTAATACCAATGGTGTACTTCATCCAAGTACTATCATCCACAAACATATACCATCTATGAGTGTATCGACATGCACTAAACATGTATCACCACCTGTACTAAGCAAGTGCATCAACCATGCACCAATACCACAACAAGATGAACCACAATCAATATGTGTCCTCATACATGTATGACATATCCACCATGAAACATGTGCCAATAAAACTTCTAGTAGGTGCTTCTAACGATGTACCAAAAGTGTACCAATCATGCATCAACTATAGATCAAGTTATGACTCATCAATGATGTATACCATGACCACCTCAAAAAACTACATGTCCCAAAATGTAGCTCAACCATATGCCAAATGCATGCACCAAGATATCCAACAAATATGTCTCCAATAATACATCATAAGGTATATAAAGGGAACTCAAATATGTATTAGCCATGTATCCTAATAGATCTGCCTCAACCTCCATTCACTACAACAAATACTAAGCATCCAAAGATACATGTACTAGAAGTGTGCCTCAATAGATCAATGATATCTATAGCTAGCATCATCATGATATATCTCATAACCAAAGTTCCATAACTTTACTATCACAACCAACATTGTTCCTCAACAGAAAAGTGTCTCAATCCACACTCTAGGGTTATTACCATGCATCAAATATAGTCTTCCAACACTTAACCATATGCCATCACCATACATACACCAATTATGTATGCCAACATGTAATCATGAAAACCTACAACAAACCATGTCAGACCCTGCAACACAGAGTTATACCATTATACCATGTTGCAACTCATGTTCATAGCCTTTTTCCCAAGGCTCTTTTCCACAGATACGCAACCTACTACACAGACAAATCACGTATGTACGCGACCTATTCATAGGTCAGCTAGCATATGTATGCGACTGTTACCATTGTAACCTGCATATGCTTATGAAGATGTCAAAATTGAGCTTCCCTTAAGGTTGCCATTCTGTTCTGATTGCTCATTTTTCTTCACCCACTTCTGAAGGTGACCCAGCTTCTCAGAACTTGAGCTCTGAGATTCCATCTTTTAAAAATGTCTTCCTTCCTAACTTCATGCCTTCTTCTAGTCATTCTATATGAAGTCCTCATCATGGACTTGATTCTTGTGTTCCAGCAATCCTGGGATTTGTGAGCAAATCCACTACAGTTGTAGCATCTCATGATGTGACAATGAGTAGCAATGTGTCCTACTTGATTACATCTCCAAAATCTTAGTGTGTTATGAAATATTTCATTAACTCTCCTTGCATAAAATATGCATTCCAAAGCTTTGTGACCATATTCATTTGTTGGCACAGGGGCAGACCCAGGGTTCAACTCTAACAGTGCACCAACAAGCCCTAACTATTGGCCCTTTTGGAAACACATGCGAAGTAGATGCAGTCTCGCATGAAGTAGCAATAGGGGGGTTGCAGGACACAGGTGTCTACAACCAAAGGAAATGCAAATTGATTCTAAAACAAAACAACATAGTGCAATCTAGATATCTTCTACCACTATTAAGCTCACTTCGCGAGGCTAGCTATATCTCTTATCCTTAACACAACAATGCAATAACAATATAACAGATAGAAAATACATAGCATCAACCACAAAGAACAACAAGATATACATGGTTCACCCTCTCCCTAGGGCTACACCCACAAAACTGTGTTTCTTGATTTATTAGATGAAAGCATACAGTTCTATCTGTGCACTTAGCTATATATCTTTCTCTTTCTCTCTCTTTCTCTTCCCTCCCTGTGCACCCAACTGCAGGGTTGATCTTCTCACCTAGCTGAAGATCCAGAATACAGACTCAATATTTCTCTCAACAACAGTAATAGCAACAACTATGAATAATGACCAATAACGAACAACCCTCTCAACTCTTCTAGACCTTTATTTATACATTACATGACTCTTGGACAACCTTAGACCGAAGTCTAGGTGTCAAAACCCTAGATCCAAAACCCTAGGTCCACTTGACCTGTGTTTTAAGGGATTTGCTAGCCTGTTCCTCCTTCTTTTCCACGAGGTGCTCCAAAGCACCCATTGGTGTCTTTTTCTGCTTGTTGAGTTGTCCATGATCCATCTTATTTCTTGCTTTATCTTCCTTGATATTCTCTTCCAATGGATAGCTTTTCCTTTACTTCGTTCCTTCTTTTCTTCTTCTTTAACCACTTCGACCCTTCCTCGGTTTGTGTGCTTCCCGTGCAGTTCATGCTTCATCTTTCCTCTTATTTAATCTTTTCTTTCTTCCTTAATACCAACCCAAGGGCCACCATTCCCCCAACACTCACATGTGATTCGTCCCGAGTCACTGCAAGATTGAGCTTTCTATATCACTTCGACTGCAAACTGCGCAGAGCAGCCTGTGCTTTCTTCTCTATCCCTCCCCATGTTGTGCAGACTGTCTTTTCTATGTCTAGTACCCAGTTTCAACTACACCTGGTACCTAGACCCTTCTTCCTTTTCTTTTAATGAGAGTTGTGAGGCAGTTGGTTTTCATAATACAACTTCAACCTTCTCCCGTTCACTAAACCATCCTTCCATTCTCCCTTAAGAGTCTTCAACTGCGCAACTCCTCCTTATGTAACATAGGAAACCTTGAATGGTATGAGCCAATGTGTCCTGAACTTCCTTGGATTCTTCATGAACTTGATGTCATATAATAGTACCAAATCTCCTTGCTTAAATGATTTCTTCTTGATATGTCTGTCATGATAAGCCTTCTCTCGTTCCTTCTGTACTTGCTGATGAAATCCTGTAATGAACCTGTCTTCCTCTAGTTCCAACAAATACAAAATCCTTTCTTGAACAGCGCCGGTGTCATCCATACCTATAAATGATGCAATTCTTAAACTAAGAAACAAATATTCCATAGGTACCACTGCTTCCAATCCATATACCTACTTAAACGAAGTTTGTGTAGTTAACTTTTTGCAAGTAGTTCTATAGGCCCATAATACTGTTGGAATTATTAAATCCCAATCATCTCTGTTAACACTACAAATCTTAGTCAACAATGTCTCCAAGATCTTATTGAAAGCTTTGACTATGCCATTTGCCTATGGGTGGTATGGGGTTCTCTTCGAATTCCTGAGTCAAGGCTTCAATAGTTTTTTTGATGAAGTGTGTGCCTTGATCACTCATAAGGATATTTGGGCAACCAAATCTTTCTATAACATCCTCAAAGATGATCTGTGCAGTTATGGCTGCACTACAGTCCTAAACTGCTCTTGCTTCTTCCCATCTGGTCAAATATTCTATAGCAGTGATAATGTATCGAGCTCCTGTACACTTCCCGGGTGGGTTGATTGGTCCCACAAAGTAAATAGCCCATTTATCAAATGCTTGTAATGTTAATTGTGGTGCCAAAGGAATCTCATATCTTCTGGAAGGTTTCCCTATCCTTTGAAAAACATTGCAGGCTTTGTAGTATTCCTTAGCATCCTTATGTAAAGTAGGCCACCAAAGGCCAGCTCTGAGAACCTTCTGCATTGTTTCTTTCCTTGTGTAGTGTCCTCTTGTGATACCTTCATGTGCTTATGAAAGAATCAATGGTCTTTCTGCCTCCATAACGCATCTCCTCAAGATCTCATCTAGTCCCATCTTATATAACTGTCCAACTATAAGTTGAAAATATGCAGCGCAAACTACCAACTATTTCTTATGAATGATTGTATACTCGTGAGGTTCCATTCCTGTGGACATGAACTGAACTATCTCGGTGAAGTGATCATCGACTTTTCTGATGGCCAACAGTTGTGCATCTGGTAGTGTATCCTCCAGACTAGTAGGTTCATCTCCATGTTCTAACCTGGATAAGTGATCAGGTACTTTATTCATTCTTCCTGGCTTGAACACAATCTCAAAATCATACTCCTGAAATATTAGTAGCCATCTGCATATTCTCCTCCCCAACATTGGCTTGTTGACTAAATATTTCAATGCAGAATGATCAGTGAACATCTTAAAATGTCCTCCCAACAAATAATGTCTAAATTTCTGCAATGCATATACCATAGCCAAGCCTTCTCTTTCAGTCGTAGTATAGTTCCTTTCAACTGTAGAAATCTTCCTGCTAGCAAAGGCTATAGAGTGGTCAATGTATCCTACTCCTGGTTGTGCCAATATTGCTCCTAATGCAATGGATAAAGCATCGACATGAACATTGAATTCCTTACTCCAATCTGGAAAGACCGAGATAGGCGCAGTGACCATTTTCTGTTTGAGTGTGTTGAATCTCTGCTGGCATTCTTCTGTCCATTAGAACTTACTATATTTCTTTAATAACTTCTCCATAGGTGTTGTTATTTGTGGATAACACTTAATAAACTTTCTATAGTACCCAGTGTGTCCTAATGCAGTGCACAACTGTTTAACCGAAGTAGGGGGACGTTGACCAACAATGATAGAAATCTTGGAAGGATCTACCAACAACCCCTGCTTACACACGATATGCCCCAACAACACTCCAAAGGGTGAAAAGAAAATACACGTTTTCAGATTCAGGGCAATCTGACATTGCCTGCACTTATCTAACATTAATCTCAAGCATTTAATATGATCCTTCATTAGGCTAAAAACAATCCAATTATCAAAGTATGCTTCCAAGAACTTGTGTAAAAAGTCCTTAAATTCTTCGACCACCACCCTAGAAAAGATGGTTGGTGCATTCTTCAAGCCAAAAGGCATCACAGTGTACTGAAAAGAACCCCATTCTGTTGCAAATGTGGTCTTATGTCGATCTTCCTTAGCAATTCTGATTTGGTGATAGCCTGAAAATCCATCTGTGAATGAGTAGACCTCTTTTCCTCCTACATTATATAGAACTTCATTAGTAAAGGGTGTAGGAAAGGGGTCTTGTAGGCATGCATCATTCTGTTTCCTTAAATCTACACAAATTCTGATTTCTCCCAATTTCGTATCTTGGACCACCATAGGGATGATCCATTCAGATTCTTCAACTGGTTCTATGATTATTGCTTCCATCATTCTATCCAACTCAATCCTAACTTTATTCTTATATTTGGGATTCAGTCTATAGGGTCTCTTCTTGATGGGTCTTGCATCTGGTCTTAGAGGGATCTTCATTTCCCCCATGGGTCCTTTAATGCCCTTCATGTCTGTAAACTTGGTTGGAAACAAATCCTGATATTCATGCAATAGTTCTGTGATCTTGCTAATAGTAGCATCATCCCAATAGTCTCCAACATTTTCTAACTTAGGTGTTTGCTCTGTTCCAATATTAACCTTCTTAATTTTAATGGGCTACCCAACAAAAGGTAATTCAATCCCTAGCCCTTCTATGTCTCTTTGTCCTTCAGTTTCTGAAATGTTTACATCCCTCGGTCATCATCCTCATCAACATTAATATTGTAGAAATCTCGTAATTGCTGAAGAGGCACAGTACATTCACCTTTTTCTTGGTCAAGAGGGGGGTTAGGTACCTCCTCAAAGACCTTATGTCTTACAACTTGTAAAGCCTGATCTATTGTAGGGTACTGAATTTCAAGTAGGAATGTAGCTATAAAGTTCTGGGTCATATCATACTAATATGTAGTGTTGAGGCACAGTTCTGCTTGAAGGTACCAATTGATAGACGTAGTGTCTAAGGTGATAATGAACTTGTGTACCCAATGTTCTTTAGGAATACTGCTCCATGGTTCCTCATAACTTCGCAAATGGTCTGTAGGACAAATCTGACCTGTGTATCGAACTTCGCATCCTTCAACTTGGTCTGAAAAGTGCACTATCAACAAGGTGCAACATTGTGCCCACTCCGCGATGTTCTTTTTATGTGTTCCCCACCATCTATCTGGTGTAGCTTTCAATGCTTCATCTAGTGCCAACAATATCTGTTGTATTGGTACAATTCTCTCAAATTCAACTAAAAATGTCTCTAAATGATTCAAACCATCAAAAGTAGGAAGATTACTTACTTTTGTGCCAATCCAACGAATTGCTCTGGTCAATATGGTACACCTCCGCGTAGAGACTTCATACATTATGTTCTGCCAATTTTCCAATGCTTCTTCTGAATCTGATGAACATGCACTTTCACTTCGCCAACTTAGATTTCCATTTGCTATCAAATTAATATAATCCTGATGTCTTGTTGTTAGTTTGTAGATGTTTTCTAGCTCGTATGCACACTATTATTCTCTTATAGGCTATGTGTATCTGCGACCTTCATTAGGGTCGAGATGTGCAATGACCTTAAGGCCATTACCCTCAAATTTCATTCTTCTCTTCTTTAGGTCAACAACAGTCGAATTGTTGAAAGCCCAATCAATTCCTAACAATGCAGGATAAGGACAACTATCATCAACAATCTCAATCACTTCGAAGTCTACAAATGTCCTTACCCCATTGATGTCTATAGGGACATGCTCTAGTCTTCCAAAGGGGCTCACCGCCTGCTTATTAGCCATCCTGAGCCTGATAAGGGAGTAAATAAATCTAGGTTTTCCCATCAGTGCCCAAGTCTGCTTCGTCATAACATTTACTTCTGATCCCAAGTCGAGGACCACATATTCCACATTGTAGTATCAAATCGTAGCGCTAAGGTGCAATTCCATGTTTTTCCTTCCTTTCCTTGATACTTGATTCACAACTCTACTTAGCATAGGGTCTATCCTTCCAATTTCATACTGTGTCGCTAGGTGTTGTAGCTCCTGCACAACTTTTTCATCTTTAATCAAATTGATACACGTATATAAGAAGTCCATGCGCTTGCTTACCTCTTTTCCTTGTTTAGATAGAACAGACTGATCAAATGTTGGTGGCATTTCACATTCCCTGAATTTTGGTTGTGCCCTAGAACAAGAAGCTTGTTCTCCTACAAATTATCTCCTTGCTTCTTCAAAAGCATGCTTCTCTCTCCTTGGATCAAACAACTGTTCTTTCTCTGCAACTCTTATGATCCATGATCCGTCTGTAGTCTTTCCTGGAGTTTCCCTATATTCTCTTGTAACAATGCCTCCTCTATTAATAATAACTACTCTTGGGTCCTCACCGCGAGGTTTTGATGATATTAATTGGACCTTTTGGTTTCCTCCTCGTCTCTCCTAAAGTTTAGCTAAAAAAACTAGACACTCTTCGATGACATGATCAAATGAATTACAACAGTTGCAAGTAGTACAAGGGTTCTGACAATCCCTTGCCAAATTTTCAGGCTATGTGCAGTTATAGAAAATGATTTGACCTCTACCTCGACCCATACCTCCTCCTCATCCTCTTCCTCTGAATCCACCATGAGGGTTGAAATTTCCTCTTCCTGGGGAGTTGAACTGCTCATTATTTCCTTCTTGCTGAGCTTCTCCTTGAATTCTATATGTTTCCCTTGATCTTTCATGCATGAGATCGTAAGCCTTGCAATCCTTCTCATCATGCCCCATAGATTTACAGAATGTGTGGTAAATATTGGTGGGTGTCTCGACATATTTTTGCATGTAATAACATTCACCAGGGTAGTGTCTAGTTCTGCATACCTCGCACCAGGGTACAGTAGCCTACTTCAACAGGTTAAGGGCTCTAGAATCCAAGTATTCATGAAATAGGGGATAGTGCTTCTTGTCGTGGCCTTCTGATTTACATATAATACACCAGATATCTTCTCTTTTCTCTTTTACTTTATCTTTCTTCATATCTTCTACCTATAAGGATAAGCTAGTTAACTGATTCAAAATCTGACTCATACCTGGACTGGATTCTCCTATAGGGGCTACTTCTAGTTTCATGGTGATCTCCAACTCTTCAGCCTGCGAAGTGACCTTCTGTTGCATCAGAGGGACCCTAATGTTTGGAAGGAGGGAAATGATGAACCATTCTTTATTCTACTCATCTGGAATCTAAAAACTTAAATGGCATGTCAAGGTCTTAAACCTTTGATCAAACTCCCAAACAAGTTCAATTACCTTCTGCTTGATCTCCTTCAACTATGTAATACATTGTGACTCTGACTTAGGCTTCTTGAATTCTACATTCAATGCAGTCTTGATGTCACTCAGCGGTTTAGGAAGTCCAGGTCCTAAAGCAAACTTCATATACTATCTCAGTGCACGATCCCTCAAGGTAGTACTATACTGATCTCTCTTGATAACTTCGTCGATAACTTTCTTGATGCTCCATACAGCTTCACATAAGAACCAATGCTGATCAGGATCCTCAGATCCATATCCTATGAAAATGGGTAACCTCATCTCATCTTCCATAGATCTTCCTTGGTTTCGCGATTGAGTATGTACTAAAATACTTGTAACAATACTATGATTGATCTGACTACTCTGGTTACTCTGGTTACTTAATGCTGGTAAAAAAATAGGAGGAGTAATAGTACTTACTTCGATAGTAGGCGTAGTTCCTGAAGTTTTTGGTTCTCCTAGATGAAGTACTTCAGTCTTTACTTCCTCTGCCCTTGTGGACTCTGAATAATATTCGTCTATTAGATCTGCTTCTTCTCCACTGTAGAATCCCTCATCTCTGTGATTATGCTTAAACAGGTTCGCAAGAGGAACCTCTCTGAACGATCTCCCACTGTGTGTGTGTCCAGTCTCTGTGTCACTGTTGCTATCTGAATTCTTGAACATTAGCTTCACTGTATCTTCAGGATATTCTTCTCATGCAATAGCGTCGTAATCTTTAGCTTCAAGAAGTGTAGGAACTTTCCCCTAGGTCCCTTAAAGAAATACCTCTCTGCTTGACTATATGATTCTACTCTGTCAATATCAAACTCAGTAATGTACCCTACAATAGTGCTATCAAACCATAGATCCACTGCCCTAGACACAACGTTATTGACTCTCTTGACTTTCTTGATCAACGTTGTTGTCCAAACCACAGGTGGTCTAGATATGATCTCAAACCGAGTGTATGCTAATCTAGCTAACCACTCATGTAACTCCTTATGAACTTCTCCAAAGAAAATATTGTGTATGTTGGTAAAGATGTACCTACCCATTCAGTCTTTTGTACTAATGATAGGATTCTTGTTCTGAGCTTCGGCGAATTCCTTTTCTTGTTCTTCTATCCACTTCTGAATCTTTGTCTTCGATGGAAACCACCTTGAAATTCCCTCAAGAATATCTTGATCCCGACAATGAAACCATTTGTTGGCACAGGGGCAGACCCAAGGTTCAACTCTAACAACGCACGAACAAGCCCTAAATACTGGCCCTTTCGACAACACCTGCGAAGCAGATGCAGTCTCACCTGAAGTAGCAATAGGGGGTTGGAGCACATAGGTTTCTACAACCAGAGGAAATGCAAAGTGATTCCAAAACACAACAACGCAATGCCATCTAGATATCTTCTACCACTATTAGGCTCACTTCGCGAGGCTATTCTATATATCTTATCCTTAACACAAAAATGCAATAGCAGTATAACAGATAGAAAATACACAACATCAACCACAAAGAAAAACAAGATATACATGGTTCACCCTCTCCCTAGGGCTACATCCACAGAACTGTGTTTCTTGATTTATTAGATGAAAACATATAGTTCTATCTACGCACTTAGCTGGATATATTTCTCTTTCTCTCTCTTTCTCTTCCCTCCCTGCACACCTAGCTGTAGGGTTGATCTTCACACCCAACTGAATATCCAGAATACAAACTCAATATTTCTCTCAACAACGATAATAAAAACAACTACGAACAATGACCAATAATGAACAACCCTCTCAACTCTTCTATACCTTTATGTATACATTACATGACTCTTGGACAACCTTAGACCGAAGTCTAGGTGTCAAAACCCTAGGTTCCAAAACCCTAGGTCCAATTGACTCACGTTTTAAGGGCTTTGCCAACCTATTCCTCCTTCTTTTCCGTGAGGTGCTCCAAAGAACCCATTGGTGTATTTTTCCGCTTGGTGAGTTGTCCATGATCCATCTTCTTTGCTTCTTTATCTTCCTTTATATTCTCTTCCAACAACTAGATTTTCCTTTACTTCACTCCTTCTTTTCTGCTTCTTTAACCACTTCGACCCTTCCTCGGATTGTGTGCTTCCTGCGCAGTTCATGCTTCGTATTTCCTCTTCTTTAATCTTTGATTTCTTCCTTAATACCAACCCAAGGGCCACCATCATTACATGAGTAACAATGAACATGAAAAACATTTTTATACCTTTGCTTTGGTGTCCATCTTGAAGGTGTCTCTCTTCTTTGAGGTGTAAAGATGGCTTCTTGATGTCTTCCTTGCTTTTTTATTTTGAAACTTTCCTTGCCTTGTTTAGATGGTTGACTTGCAACATTATTTCCATCCTTTGAGAGTGAGGGACTTACCTCATGCTTCTTTGAGGTGCTTTCTTCAACATGTGTAGCTTCTTTGTTGTATCCAAGACCTGATTTATCATTTGGTGATCTTTGACTATCCAGGATCTCATTCAAGATTGTTGAGCTATTCAAGAATTTGTTTGATTTCTCTACTTTCTTTCTAAGATCAACAACTTCAGCTTCCAACTTATGACATGACTCTTCCTTTTCAATTACTTGATTCTTTAATAGTTCCTCTATCGTTTTGACTACTTCAATTTGGGTCTTGAGATGGACATTAACTTCAAGACTTTTACTAATCTCATCATCTACCTTCTTATGTTATTCTATTTCATTCTTTAGTCTTTTGATCTCTTCTTCTTTTTCTTCTAATTGAGTCTTTTTACTTTCTTCTTGTTTTTTTAGCATTTCCTTTAACTTCAAGATATGCCTTTGATTCTTTTTAAGAAACTTTTTAGTGTTCTCAGAAAGATAGCTATATTCTATGTAACAATGGTCATAGTTGTATTCAAATAACCCCCATTAAAATTTATTTTTAAGCTCTAATACTTCTTCTTCTACTTCTTCCATGGGATAACTATCATCTAACTCTACAAAAGCTATTTCTAGATTTTCTTCTTCACTTGTAGAGAAATATTCAACATCATCACTTTTTGAAATATTGCAATCAGGGGATTTTGGAGATTCTTTACCTTCATTGATCTTGATGGAATTGTATTCAAGGTATTCCTTTCTTCTTTGGTATGTCTTCTCTATCTTTATCCATAGATCCTTGGTGGAAATGCATTGTCCCATGCTCTCTTTGATAGAACTTGAGATTCCACTAAGAATGGTCTTGAGAGCCAATGCATCATTCTTCTTTTCTTCCCTTTGAGCTGCAAACTTTGACTTGTTCTTCAAAGGAATTGATCCACCAATAGCTACTTTCCAAACACCCTCTCATATTTCTTTCAAATGCACTTTCATTTCTATTCTCCATGTAGAATAATTTTCCTCATCAAGGATTGGAACTTCATCATCCATTTGTGTGTCCATGGATGTCCTCCAAGATTGTTAAGGCTTATAGTGAAGGCCTACTCTGATACCAATTGTTGGACACATCGACCACACTGAGAGGGAGGGGGGTGAATCAGTGTAGGGATCTTTTTCAAACTTCCCTTCACAAAAATCCTTAGTTAGAAATCACCAATTACTCATCACTTATTACTGTCATTTATAACCAGTTAAATGTGAACATATATCAAAAAAATATATCATCAATAAGTCATCACCATAAGGAACACAAGGAACACAAGATGTATGTACAATTTTCTTTTTATTACGGACTACAATCCTTGGGTTATCAACAACAACTGAATAGAGTACAACTCCACAAGAGAACCAACTCTGCAATGCAAGACTCAACTTACACAACTTAGCACCAACTGAGAGGAGGATTCAATCCTAAAAAAATACCAATATGTCAATAGGTACGTGACCTGTCAGTAGTGTAGCTCGTGTATGTACGCGCCCTACCAGTAGTACAACTCATGTATGTACGCGGCCTGTCTGTATTGCAACCTTTGTATGCCTTCTAAACAATTAGGGTTTTCTCTCCTTGATAAACTCATATAGTCTGCACCCTTCAGTCATATCCACTTATGTCTTTCATTGTCCAATATGAACCATAACTAATCACAACAAATCTATGCTCTCCAATAGCTTACTCATGCTCCTCAACCATACAATATGAATGCTACTTAATCATGTATAAGCAACCATTATACTATGGAAATCATATCAGTACTAAACCATAAGAGTGTTGCTCACTCTACCAATCAACCAACATAACCATATCACAACAACCATACCAAGAATGCCTCAAGAATTCACCATACAATACACAAGAGTATCCATCAAGACAACTATGTAACCATACCAGAGTTTCTATGGAAGATCTGAGCCCATAGAATGCAGATCTGGAACTTGCTCCATCCTTCAAGAACCTGGAACATCTCACACTCAATTATTCATGACTTTCTTCCGACTATATGTGCTCTCTCCTCCTACATCCCGCGTGTGTATGCACTCTGGCTCATTGCAGCTCACTTATGTATGCTCTCTGGTGCACTGTTGCTCGCGTACTCCAAAAAATAGGGTTTATGAACTTCTGAAACTTTCGTCGTCAAGATCTCAGACTTACAAAAAATTTGATGCGTCCATGAGATCCTCCAGTCAATCTCTCTCTCAGAATAGATCTTCAATATATGCTCAAGAGATGTTTTTCACAAGAAACCCTTGCCTCTTATTTATACTCTCCAAGTAGCTTCCTTAGAAGCATCTTCTTGGCCACTTTGTCCACATAGCGACTTTTTCCACATAGTCACCTATGTCCAACTTTGCCCAATTTTCCACTTGTCCATATATCCAATAGCCACTTGACTACTTAACATAATTTCCTCATTTTAAGGTTAACCCTCTTATAACCACTTTCCATAATTAGAAAGTTCTCCATTTACTTTATTATTTAAATAATCCTCTTTGACTTATCACTTCACTTTATTATTTAAATAATTTCTTCTTTGTAAGCACTTTGACTTCTTTGACCTTTTGGGGCTTCAATCCAACATATGAGGGTCCTCCAACTTCGTAAGGCTATAACTCTCAAACCGTGAGGAGTTATGTGACGTTCCACATACCACCGAAAATGGAATGACAAGCACTATCCATATAGGATAGTTTCACTAACAAATTTACTGATCTTCATCTCATTATTCCACAATTAAGCATGGGTTCTCTATCCATACTACTAGGATAACTCAACTGCAAAGCGCCTTCCTGTGAGGGATTTCACCATAATGGGACCACTTTGGATTTCATCCATTTGTACTCCCTATCAACCATGACAAGACAATATTGAATCATCTTTACATCAATCCAACTATGCATCTACAATCAATGTCAACTCATTGATCCATCTTCATCTATGCATGAATCTTTACATCAATCCTTTGACATTTGAAATCGATCCTTTGGCATCAATGACACCATGATCCAACAAAAATTCCATGGAAACTCTATCTATTTCAAATCCTTTGGGCCTAAAAAATGCACTGAAAGTTTGGAACCTGAAAAACTCTAGCAAAACTGCCAAGATCGGGAATTGTTTTGAGTCAGTGGAAGAGGTGGGTGGCCATCGATATCCAAATATATTAATAATAACCCTTACGAAGAAGTGGTCCCCATTTCTTTAAGTGCCTCCATTAGATGGGGAAACTTTTGTTGAATTTGACTCATGATGAGCCACTTTCTTTGGTAAATACGTTATCTTGCTTTGGCAACCCGATAGAGTTGTATGTTCTACTGAAAGGTTCCCTTTGTTTTGGTGTATATGATCCAGTCCATTGTATCCTACTCAATGTAGTAAGGGCTTATTTCCATAGGGGAAAAATGATTAGCCACCTCTGAGGTGTCCAACAAAGGTGGAAAATATGGTCGAAGCAACTCCACATTAAATACTATGTGCAAGTTGTTGATGTTTGGACAACATCGGGAAGACAAGTAAACACATTACTCTCTCTACTCCTATGCCTAAGTACACATAGGCCATAATTCTTAGACTCTCATCTTCCTAGGATCTCCCATGACAGAGTCACACCTAGACAACCTACTCTGATACAATGTTTATTTTTCTATACAACATAATATGAGATGAT
>SNQJ01S0035896.1:0-39341 GCA_010110895.2 Picea sitchensis | reverse complement strand
ACCAAGTATGTACCAATCATGTATCAACTACTCATCAATATGTACCAACATCATCAACTATACACCTCATGTATGTGCCAACTCATCAACTACTTATCTCAACCATGTACCCAACATGTACCTCAACCAAAATACCTCATCAATTTCATCATCCAAATATGATTTGCAAATCTATAATAGACCTGTTGTATATGATCACATACTTGCAAACCTTCCTAAACTTTAACAACAAGAGACTAGCATTTTCATCAAACTTTACTTTAGTCTCACATGACTAGTTTTGGATTAGTCAACAACCCTAACTTGAAATAATCATAACTATGTACCTGTAATGAATAAAGATATGAAAGTAGTACACAATGTTCTTCATTGTGTTTTATGCAATTCCTCTGGGTGTCACTTCTTGGAAACTCTCAGAAAAGGAGTTATAGAAAACATGACATACCTTGTTGAATTCTGAATTATTCTAGAGAGCAGACTTGTAGAGCATGCCTCGCACGGAATATTTGTGGTATGGACCTGAAAATTGTAAAAAGAATACTAAATACTGTAATCTAACCAAGACATTTTGTCTTACATAATTTGGATCTGTTATGAATAAGTTATGACATTTTTACCTGAAACACATGTTTTAGACTAGTTTCAAGACTAGCCACAAACCCTATTTTCCATGGAGTGTAACTCCAAATATACAACGAACCACAAGTTGAAATTTGTATGATAGATACTTGGATATGTTTCTTCAATGGAATCCCAATTTCATGGTCTGAATCATTCTATAAAAAAATTTATTACAAAAATGGTGAGATGACCTCTAAATAACATACCTTAGAAAGCATCATCAAAATAATTTATCCTCCCTTGAATTTCGACCTTCTTTACTTAACCTTCCCTATGAAATTTAGCTTAGATATCCTTTGGTTACCGTAGTCACCTATACATATTCAATATGCTCAAGTGTGATTAAAATGAGACGACCTTGCCTCTTATTTATACTTTCATGTAGCTTCCTCAAGGGGTTACCTTTTAACCATCTTAACCCACTTTCCTTATTTTAGGGTTAACCCACTTCTAATTTCTCCATTAAATTTATTATTTAAATAATTTATTTTGCATTCACTTTGAATTATAATACACTCATCACTTCAATTTATTATTTACCTTCTAAAATATCTTAAACCACTTTGACTACTTTGACCTTTTGGGGCTTCTAGATGACTCATGAGGGTTCTCCAAATTCACATGGCCATAACTCTCTAACCATGAAGAGTTATGTGACGTTCCACATACCACTGGAAATTGAATGACATGTAGTATCCATATAGAATATATGTGCCTACAAATATATCAAAAATCATACGATTATCCATCAAACAAACTTGGGTCCATTACCCAAACTTGGGTTCTCCAACTTCACATGGCCATAACTCTCTAACCGTGAGGAGTTATGTGACGTTCCACATACCAATGGAAATGGAATGACATGTAATACCCATCTAGAATATTCTTACCTTCAAATATATTAAAATTCATACCATTATACATCAAACAAACTTGGTTCCATTACCCAAACCTTTGTGCTACCGGAACTTGCTACCAGATATTCTCCAAGGGTTGACATCAATCAATAAGGGTTGAAATCAATCTACAATATCACTCTCCAATGGTTGACATCAATGAAAACCAAAAATCCATACCAAATGTCCATAAACCTAAGCCAATTGTCTGACATTGTACTCATCTTCTTGCAAATGAGCGTAGTCGTCACATCTCTTCTTAGAGATAAGCTACCACCATTTGAGCAAGTTTGTTCAGTATGCATTTTTATAGTTTCATCAGGTTCTCTTTATTAATAGAAGTGTTATAGCAAGATTTACCTCACCATTGCTATCTTTCACTTTTGAGGGCCTTTTTCCATTTCCCTATGCAGACTTGTCATCCCTTTTTTATGAATCTAGAGCTAAAATATACATTTTTGCACATATACGCTCCCTATCAGTTATACAAGATTCATATACTCTTGTTGATCTAATACAACTCACCTATATCGAGATTTGTGCCAGAAAATACAAAATAAGGTCGGGTTTCCATGTCACGACAGAAGATCTCTGATCCTTGGTCTTCCATATACTGGAAACGTTCTGACTCGGCCCTTCAGTTGCATTCTGAAGGATATAAGAACACAATTTCGGGCTATGGAAAAGAGGAGAAAGCATTCAACTTTGAGAGCAAAGTTACTATGGAGAAATTACTTCATATTGAGTCTGCATCCCTTTGTCCCTCAAGTCTGAACACAGTGTTCAACCCCCAAGCTCTTTCCCTATTGTTGAGAGGACCTCATTGCCTCTTTCCTATGAGCTTGCCTTTAGTGGAGGATTGAAGTGGTGGAGACCCAGTTGGAAGGAACTTGGTTTCTTGGTTTCGAACCATGCCGACACGGAATTCGGTAATGTTGTCACTTCTGCTGATCAATTATTAATAGAAACACTCTTTTCCTTTCCTATTGGTATCTTGCAAATATATAATTATTATCCATGGGCATGTTTGTAATGTTTATTAATGGATTATGCTATCTGATGTGCTAACCCATTTTATATTATCTTTTTTTTTTTAAATAAAAAAGAGGGTAGTACCTTCTATATTAGATAAGCACAGAACTTTAGACAAAAATACAAAGTCATGGCTAAAAACCACCAAAAATACTGTCAGTATCCGGAAACCAGTATAACTGAGGGGCTGATAGCAGTTTTAACAATAATACATATAGTTGAGAAGCCCCTGTCCTGCCCGAAGGAAACCAGGACAGGTACTAATGGTCCAAGAGTGCATGAAATAGAAAAACAGTAAACAAAAGTTAGGAAATAGTAAAACCTAATCACCCGTTGCGCCATCACCTTCACCCGCCTGCCAAGTGGACCTTGCTGGAATAGCAAACTCCTACGCGCATAGGGAACACTTGTGCTGAGCTGGAGCTCCGGAGAATGTGCCGAGGAGAATGTCTAAACGCTGGCTCATGAGGAGCGTCCTGAGTTCCATGTCCGCCAGGTGGCTACGTAGTTCGAAGACCAAGGCCAGGTGTTTGTCACTAAGAATAAAGCCATGCATTTCGCCACCCGAGTTGCTGCGAGGGGCAGTCCCCGAACCCAATTCCTCCTCTGAGTCTGCCTTGTCCTTTCTCTACTCCGCTCGAGGCTCATTGTCCGTAGTCTTCTCAACATGATACAATGGCGAGTCTCACGTCCAGGGAATTTCTTCAATGATACAGCCTAGGACGTCATCTTCGCTAATCAAGACGCGAATGGAGCACTCCATGGCTCGGGGCGCCTCAAAGCCTGGCAAGTGTCCAATGGATGGGTCCTCCTCCACTATGCAAGTGGGCATCTCCATCTCGTGCTCGGCATCCCTCACATTACTCAAATTAGAAATAAGACCGTCCCTACTGCAGCCAACCTTCGGCTCAATAATGGTGTCGAGCAGCCTTCGCCGCTCTTCCCGAGCCTTTTTGCGAAGAATTGAGGACGCCAAAGAGAGAGCACGTTCCAACTGCTTCTTTCTGCGGCTCTRCACCCTGTGAGCGTCCCATGCTGAGCCTCGACGAGGCCTGGCACGCTCGCGAACCATTGAAACTAGGGCGTGAATGCAGGCTCCAATCAAAGACAGCGCGAGACTGAAGGTCTCGAACAAGAGCAGCAGCAAGTGAAAGTCCCAAACAAACCTTCTCAGACGGGTTTTCCCCGAGAACAAAGAGCCCTGGAAGGCTTCGCCAAAGTGCTTAGCGGAAATGATGAACGGTTGAGCGAATGACATAGCAACCTCGCTCTGTCCTGGCACATAGTATAACTCATAACTAGTCTCCATTGAAATCTGTCCTTCCGAATCCATGACCGGGCTGAACTCGCGGGAGGAATAAATGGTCGCGTGAGGGAGCCTCGGCGTCGTATGATCCCTGCGATGGCCTGCCCCCATTTTAAATGCTAATGCGTGGGTGGCTGTCATCCGCAGTTAAGCCAGCACTTAAAGCCACGCTTAGTGCGCGTCCATGTGTCACTGACTCTGCATGTCGTGTCACCCCATCCGGGGCAACCCATTTTATATTATCGCTATGTACTTGTTCNAGGCTTCGCCAAAGTGCTTAGCGGAAATGATGAACGGTTGAGCGAATGACATAGCAACCTCGCTCTGTCCTGGCACATAGTATAACTCATAACTAGTCTCCATTGAAATCTGTCCTTCCGAATCCATGACCGGGCTGAACTCGTGGGAGGAATAAATGGTCGCGTGAGGGAGCCTCGACGTCGTATGATCCCTGCGATGGCCTGCCCCCATTTTAAATGCTAATGCGTGGGTGGCTGTCATCCGCAGTTAAGCCAGCACTTAAAGCCACGCTTAGTGCGCATCCATGTGTCACTGACTCTGCATGTCGTGTCACCCCATCCGGGGCAACCCATTTTATATTATCACTATGTACTTGTTCTTCTTGTTTTTCGAGAACTTCTTGTAGGTATAAATCTTTGGGTCAAAGTGCTCAACGATGGAACATCATCAAACATTGGATCGAGGTAGGCCTCTTCCTTGTATTGCACATTAGTTTATATAGCATATGTTGGAATTGAGTTGATTTCTGCAGTCATACCTGTATGTTGTGGTTTACCCTTGGCCATAGAGAGTTTTTACCTTGTAATAGAAATGGTGACTCCATTGGGGAGAGATCTTCCTTCTAAGGGTTGAAGTCTTTTTTCTTCTTACATTTCTCTTTTTACTTTGCATTTCTTGTCGTATCACTGCGTGACAGATTTTGTTCACTCTGAGTCTGAGTATTCAACCTTTTGCCCTTGTCTAACCTTGTTTTAAAGCATATACACCCCTTTTTCCTTGACAGTCACGTATACACACTTTCTGTCTCACTGCAAGAAGCGTATATAAGCTTGTTCTCCTGAACAATCATGTATACCACTTCCCCTTGCTTGTTTTCTTGGTTTAGTGACAGCTGGGTTAGATTTGAAAATTGTTGAGCCTTCTTAGGTCTCTATAGTGCCTGTTGAGATTATCTGGGATGATAGGAAACTTGTTTGGAGTTGAATTTTTGGGCATAATCTTTCTCTTTGTTTTCCATTTTTGATTTGTCCTTGTTATCTGGGTTGTTTTCTTGGCTGCTTGGTGTTCTTCTCGAGTTATTGCTTTTATACATAGTAGAATTTATATATCAGGTTTATCATCAACCCATGCATTTTCTTTTTAGTATATTGAAAATACAAAAAATAGGCATTTTTCATTGGTTGTCATTTCCGTCTTGGAATATTTATCATTAGCTTAGTACACTTAGTGAAAGTTTGCATTTTACTTATGAATTGCAGAATTGAAATTGAAAACTGCACTGTTCTTATTTAGCATATCATTCATTGAAAAGTTAAAGATAGACCTTGCATTATATATTTATTTTCTTGCAGAGTCATAACCCCATGAGTTTCACTTCCATACATTTTTGAGTAACCACGACCAACAAAATTTACGCTTTAAACTAAAATTGATTAGTCACGATTTTATTTTTTAGGGTGCACAAACTAGCCTAGGATTTAGTGCCTTAGAATAGGATCTTGTGAGTAAACTTCTCCAAGGAAACTAAATTGACATATGTGTCTAAGACAGGGAGTTGAGAAGTCCATTGCATAATTGGTAATATCAGGAGGCTCCGCTCACACCGGAGTTAATCACGAGTTTGCACGAAGTTAGTTGAAGGGATAACCCTTGGATACTCACCTAGCATCAGAGATATTTCTATGGATTTATTCGTATTTGGGGATCTTTCTAGTACCCATACCTCTGTGAGAGGTGTTTCTTTCAAGGTTTCAGGCTTTGCTACCCTGCCCATATGGTGATCCAAACTTACGACTGCTCGCTTGTGCATCGGTTATACAGTGGTTTATTATTTGCTTGACTTAGGTATCTCATAGGTTACTTGCAGGGGTTATTATGCTTGTATCCTGAGTCAGATAGGGGTCGAACAATACACAACCTTTATGGAGGATTACCTCTCTGGGGAGATCTGGCCGACTGGTTGTTAAGCCTACGAGGGACCTTATAATTGATTCTGTTACCTCCAAACTTTAGCAGGGAGTCTCAGGTCTCTCTTGGACGAGACATACCTTCTTTAGCGAGGGAGGCCACTCAACCACTTTAGCTCGTTTGCATGCATATTGGTCGTTTGACTTTTTGATATGCTCTTTGACTACTACTTGGCCTTAGGATATATTTTTATTCATTGGAAAGTTATAATTCATCGTGGAGTCGGACCATATTCCTCGTAGGTCCCGTTGGTTGTTACAGATACCATCGGTTTTCAAGTTCTTACCTTCTAAAAGGCGTAGAATTATCAGGAGTGGTACACACACATTCACTTTTCACACTTTTGGTTCCACAAGGATGAGTACCGAGTCTAGTCTTCAAAACACTTGGATTTCTTTGACTCCCAATCCTATTATAGTTAATGGCACCCCTTCGGCACCTACACCCGCTACAGTTACAGTGCCAGAGACTTATACCAGTACTATGGCTCGACCTGTAGTTAATGCTTCCTCTCTTGCATCAAACCCTTTTGGGGGTTTCAGTCACTCGTCGAGTTACAATGTTCAGACCATCCCTATGGATTCTAGTCCATTTTCTTATGGTATGCCTAACTTCACTTCACAGTTTTCGACTGCCATCCCAACTGCTGGCCCTAACGATAGCTTTGGAATTGGGGGCACTACACCTCCTTACACTCATTTCCCGTTTGGTGATTCTCATATAACCCAAGTGAATCCTAATGTGGGAAGTGTCCCTATTCTTAACCCCATGTCTAACCCTTCTACTACTGGATGGAACAACCCAGTTGGTGGACAAGTTCTGCCCTATATCCCTATCCCCTCGGTGCCAATTCTGACCAATACTTTTGGCATGAAGAATCCTCTTCAATCCTCCGGGTTCCCACCTGGAGGAGGTCAGTTTTACACTTTGGGCACTCCCCAACCTGGATCTAATCCAGTTGGGGGCAATTTTAACAACCCTCAACTTGGATCTAATCCAACTGGGGGAAACTTTCATAACCCTTATCAAATCGTTCCTGCTGGAATAATGCCCAATCCATCTTTTACGAATCAGCCCGGAGGAAGGTCTTTTAATCCCAGACAAGGTTTTGGTCCTTACCAGAATCCTGGATGGAATGCAGTTCCTAACAAACAATCTTTCACGGGAGGATGGGGCTAGGTTTCGCAACCTCGTATTCCCTTTCTGGACACGCTTAATTTTCCATATTTGTCTAAACTAATGAATGAACCGGTGAGTCATGGTCCCACATGGCCCCTTGTCCCTACCAAACTTCCGTCAGACATTCCAAATTTTGAGGGTAAGAATGGAGAGGACCCTGGTGACCACGTCGCTACTTTTCACCTTTGGTGCTCATCGAATTATTTGAATCATGATTCTATTAGATTACGATTGTTTCAACGCACTCTCATTGGAGTCGTGTCACAATAGTACATTGAGCTACCTAGGGGGACGTATGGATATTTTCATCAGTTGGTGCTAGCTTTTCTCAATCAATTTCAATTGCCCATTCATTATGATGTTGGCCTTGAAATTTTGTCGACTTTACGTTAGGGTGACGACAATCACATCTCGGACCATATCCAGGAATGGCGTAGGCGAAGGCGATTGGTTAAGACTCCTATACCCCCGACCTTTCTTCTAGAATGGTTCCTAAAGTCTTTACACACTCCTATTTCAAAGGACATTGCTACTTTCGGGGTCTTCAACGAGGAAGAAGCTATCCTTAGAGCTCAACAATTTGATTTGATATATGCTCAGTCTGGGATGTTATACCACCTTCTTCTAGACGCACCGCGAACAAATCACAATCCTAGACAAACTCTCGGACCTCATGCCGATGGCACTGTAGGGTCCGCCAATGTAAAATCCACAGACTCATAAACAAAGTCTGTTGGAGGGGCAGCCTGGTCTGGATCCTCCAAACCCACCCTATCGACGGATGTACATTCCGTGCAATCGTCGAAGAACCCAAATGGTGACCAACAACCAGATGGGAATGAAAGGAAAGGTTGAAATAATCGTAAGGGTGGGAAGAATAATAATAAACCCAAGGACAAATATAATAATGGGAAACAGAATGATAATGCTGGAGAGGGCAAGAAAGAGAAATGTAAGGTGAAGTTTCCTTGTAAACTTTGTATCGATGATCACCTTACACACTTATGCCCCAAACTTGTGGAGGCTGTGAGGATTTTAAATCTACCGCCTGCTGTGCTAACGAACCCATTCCCACACAATCAACACTTAGCCTCGATCTCTTTGAACGTAGAAAATGCATCCGACAGAAGTCAAAACCCACCATTACAAGATGGCGATCGTGTTTGCATCAATATGGTCGACGCAAAAATTGATATAGCCACCCGCTCTGGAGATTATATCTCTTCAAAAGCTAGTACCAACCTAGAAGCTCCTCCTCCACCCTCGGAGATGAACTTATAGATCAAGAAACCAGAGCCACCACCTCATATTCTGAAAGGAGTAATCAACTGCTCTACCCACAACCCTAATGCTAGAGCCTCCCAGAAACTCTATTGTTGAAGATCTGGGCCAAACCCCTTGTGCGATGTCAGCTTTGTAGGTACTCCAGACGTGTCCATCATAGAGGAATGCCTTACTCTCTGCCTTAGGAGCTCTAAAACCTAGTGGCTCGAAAGTTATCAAGTTTGATGTCACGGACATGAAGCCTCGCTTACCCTACCATTTGGATTTTCAAATCCACGTGGAGTATTCCAAGTATACTATCAAACGAGTGGTCATTGATGAAGGTGCTGCCACTTGCATGATGTCCCTGGTCTATTGGAAATCTATCGGTTATCCAACCATTTCCAAGTCGTCGAACATGTTGACTGCATTTGACGGTCGTTTATTCTTCCCTCATGGTATTCTCCCCACCTTTCCGGTCTAGTTAGGTGGGAAGACGGTAGAGGTGGAAGTAGAGGTAGTTGATGCACCTCTCGATTATAACTTTTTACAGGTTGCAATTGGACCTATGCTATGGTCGCTGTCATATCGTCCGTTTTTTGTGTACTTTGTTTTCCTCATCAGGGGGAGATCGTGATGATCAACCAATTATCCTTTACGTACTCTAGTCCTAACACATCTGTTGGACTGTCGATCCCTATGATCGACAATTCTCAGCTGACAACTAAAAATATTGGTGTCGGAATGTAGTCTTCCCTCATGGGTACTTTCGACTTCTCGTCACCGATCCATCACGTTTACGCCATGTCTAGTAGGCCTAATTCAACCAGAAGGTCCATACCTTTCCGCACTTCCTATTTTAGTGATCCATGGACCCTACCTTCTCTGACTTCATCCGATGAAGGACAGTTGCACGCTGGCATGTCTATGCCACTATCGACATCGAAGATTGCATATCAAGCCATTCTTAACTCCTCTGTCGATCTCGATCCTAGTACCTCACAGACAGATGAAGACGATCCCATTCTTAGGTCTGTATGGGCCACCTCGTTATCTTGTTCACAATATTTTTTAGATGAGACTTTGCCTTCGAACGAAGCGATCCTTGAAGCCATGAATGGTTCTGAGGGCTAAGAAGCTATGAAGCTGAGTGAGTGTTGTTGGGGATGGCCAGTCATGGATGACTTGGATCTTGGATGGATCCACATGTACACCATGCTGATCAATGATGTAGCCCAGGTAATGGACCCTGTCCATGCCGAAGGATCATTTTTCCAAGTTGGCATATAGCTTGTGCTGCTGCAGGGTGTGTAGAACCTGCTGAATATGCTGCAAGTGTTCAGCCCAAGTCTTGCTGTAAATTATAATGTCATCTAGATACACCACTACAAATGTATTGGTGAATGGTTGCAGGATATCATCTATCATCCTCATGAAAGTGGCTGGAGCATTTGTCAAAGAAAAGGGCATGAACAACCATTTAAAAAGGCTTTCCTTTGACTTGAAGGAGGTCTTCCATACATCTATCTGTTCTATCGGGACCTGGTGGTAGCCAGACTTCAGATCAATCTTACTGAAGTATTTGTCCCCCGTGATTTGATCAAGGAGGTCATCGATTCGGGGAATCGGGTATCAGTTTTTGACTATGATTTTATTCAGAGCCCGGTAAATAATACAGAGTCACCAAATTCCATCTTTCTTCTGTACCAGTACGATTGGGCTCCCGCCAGGTGATGAGCTAGGATGGATGTGGCCCTTTTGGAGCAGTTCTTAGATCTGTCGCTTGATCTCCTCATTCTCTAATAAAGAGCGGCGATAGACTGTCCCATTGGGCAGTGGTGCGCTGAGGGTTAGATCGATGGGGTGCTTGACCTGGCAGTGCAGACATACCCCTGTAGGTGAGGAGAAGATATCTGAGTATTCTTCCACGACCTTATCTACTTTCTTCTGCTGTGTGGAGAGGTTGGCCATAGAGACCCTCGATGTGGCTGTGATATTTCTCTTATTCTGAGAGCAAATCACGAAGAAGACAAACTTCCCCATTTGAGATATGACCTTCCTGCATTGCTGAGTAGAGATTAAGGAAACAACACTAGGTGGGAATGCCTCAGGTATCCTGTACAATTTCCTGTTCAAAGTAATAATAACACTACGAGGCCTAGAATCATATACAACATGATGTTTCTATAAATAAGGTTGGCCCAAAAGAACATCACAAACTTCGAGAGGAGAAACATCACACAATACCTCGTCTTTGAAGGGCTTGATGCCATATGACAGTTGACACTATTGGTTGACACATATATTGCTTCCTTGGCAGAGCCATCCAATGGTGTAGGGTTGTGGGTGCGGAGTTGTTGGTAGGGCCAACCGCTTGACGACCTCTGTTGAGATGAGGTTCTTATGGCTACCGCTATCAATGATGAAGTGCAGTGAGGTGCCTTTTACCCTCATCTGTGAATGGAAGAGGCTCTCTCCTTCTTTCTGTCTCGTCTAGTTCACTAGGATGGAGCTTGGTGGTAGAAATGGTGGCACTGGGTTTCGTGTCAATGATTTTTCTTCCCCTTTCTAGTTCTGGCTCAGAGTCAGAATCCATATCTGATTCAGAGGCTTTCAATTCGGCCACCAATGACCTCTTTGAGCGGAAGTCAATAGTGTTATGCCAAGGGCTCTTATGGAAGTCACACCACTTCCCGATATCTTTCTTTGTCTTTCTGGTGTCCTTCTTTCCTTGCAACTTGGACTAGTTGTCCTGATATTGTCCATATTTACTCTGTCCTTTGTTCTATGGTTTGGGGTTGCCCTTTCCTAGATTTTGTTGTGAGGGGTTCCCAGGCCCAAATTGTTGCGTCTTTTGTTTGAGCTTTTTCTTGATTTTGACGGCATATCGGTAGGCCGCGCCTAAGGATGAGATGCCCAGAAATTCCATTTTGGTCTGGATGTATCTATGCAGAGCACTTCGATACTTGAGAACCATATGTCACTCTGAATCTTTGATACCCAGCTTGGTGCGCAAGGTATGGAAGATATTTGTGAAATCTGACATTGCTTGGTCTCTTTCTTGCCGCAGTGTGGTCCATTTGGTATACATGTTGTCATAACTTCCGACGGGGTAGTATTGTTCCTTAATAAAATCCATGAAGGATTCCCAGGTGGCCATGAGAGGTCACTTGGGCATGCGAGAGATTCTGTCCTCAAGAGAAACAAGATCGAGACCCAATTCTTTGTACTCCGACCTCATTCAGGACATGCATTAAGACGACAAGGAGCAGACCGCTCTGATACCACTGATATGGATTTTATGAGAAAAACAAAATGAATGCAGATTATTAACAGGTTCTTAACAAAAAATAACAGAGATACTGTAAAATTGGTTTTCTATTCAATAACGAAATAAGCTGAAACTATAAAATGCAGCGGAAACAAGCTTGCTGGAATGGTGGCGGCTTATCTCTGAGAAGAGATGTGACGGCTCCATGCATTCACAAGAAGAAGATTAAAATGAGGCTCTGAAGGCCTTTTTACAATAGACAAGAATTCCAAAACCCTAGACATCCAAAAAACCTAACCCTAGGAGATGAAGCGCCAGAAGTCATGTGGGCCACGTTTGGGTAAGTTAGTACATCAACTTCCCGGGGTCGTAACTTTTGCATATGATCTCCGTTTTAGGCATATGATAGACCTTTGGAAAGGTATCATCGAGGAGATTAATTTTGGGGGATAAATTATGCCTTTGTCTATCATTGAGAATCTTGATTCCTAAAAACCTTCAATTAGGCCCTCAAAATGGCCCCGTAAGTTAAAACTGCTAAAAATAGTAAATTGTCGAAATTGTCAGAAAACTATTTTGAGCCAGTTGGAAAAGGTGGGTGGCCACCGATATCTATCTGGATCACCGAGACCAGGATCATGGTATATCCTCTTAAGGTTGAGGCAATACTTCAATTTCCTCCCCCGCGTACGATTAGACATCTTCAAGGTTTACAGAGAAAGCTAACTTTCTGTGTCGGTTTATAGTGAATTATGCCAATATCACCAAGGGTTTCATGCGCCTATTGAATAAAGACACTCCTTTTATCTGGGATGAGAGAGTGCAGGAGTATTTTGACGCTTTAAAGAAAGCCTTAGTATCAGTCCCTTTGCTGAAATATCCTGATTACAGTAGAGATTACTTGTTGTCTATTTCTGCGTCTGAAGAGACGATTGGTATGGTTCTAGTTCAGGAGGATGATGAGATCCATTAGCAAATCATCTACTATCTTAGTCAGAATTTAGTCAGACCTGAGCGTAATTACTCTCACGTTGAAAATCTAGCTTTGGCTTCTATTCACGCAGTCCAACGTTTATGACACTATATATTGCTTTGCAAGACTACTGTGGTTGCCGATATCAATCCGTTTCAATACGTCCTCACTAGGTGTATCATAGGTGGGAAATATAATAAATGGATTGTCATCTTACAAGAATTTGATCTCGACTTTGCTTCGGCCAAGTCCAAAAAATCACTAGTTTTTGTAGAGTTAATATCCGATTTTCCACGATTAGATGAGGATGTTATCCATGTTGATTCATTTGTAGATGAACACATTTTCCTTGTCTCGCCGTCTGACCCCTGGTATGGAGACATTGTTTTATATCTTCAAACCTTGAAGTTTTGTCAGCATCTCTCACAAGATGATCGGAGGCGTGTTAGATACCAAGCGAAAAAGTATACCAACATCGGTGACACTTTGTATCACCGTGGAATAGGTAGTATCTTACGTCGTTGCTTAACTCATGAGGAATCTGAGTCAATCCTAAATGATTGCCACAAAGGGGCTTGTGGTGGTCATCTATTCGGGCTTGCGACAAACCAAAAAATCCTACGAGCCGGTTACTTCTGGCCCACCATATTTAAAGATTGCATTGAAGAGGTTAAGAAGTGTCACCCCTACCATGTGTTCACTCAAAAAATGAGCTCACACCCAACCCCCCTTCACCCAGTCATTACCGTCAGTCCCTTCACTAAGTGGGGGGTACATTTTGTCGATTGCAACCCAAATTCGGCTGGGGGGCATCAACACATTATCGTGGCTATCGACTACTTTACCAAGTGGGCCAAATCCATGCCTACCATAAAATCCGATGGGAAGACTGCAACCTTCTTCGTGTTCAACCAAATTATCTCCCGGTTCGGTATCCCGAGTGAGATTGTCACCGAGCATGGAAGTCACTTTCAGAACAAAATGATGATAGAAATAACATCCAATCTGGGGTTTAGACATGGTCACTCATCTCCTTATTACCCCCAGACAAATGGGCAAGTAGAGGCCATTAACAAGTCTCTCAAGACCATTTTGAAAAAAAATGTCAGCCGAAGTAATTCTGATTGGCACATCATGATATATCCTGCGCTTTGGGCATACCGAATCTCGGTCAAGACTGCCACTGGTTTTTCCCCTTTTCAGTTAGTACGCAGTGTGGATTCGATACTTCCTGTTGAATTTGAAATCCCTTCTCTCAAGTTGGCAGTAGAGCTCCTACCTGACACTTCAGATTTAGAGCGATGCCTCATGCACCTAGAGAGTCTTGAAGAGCAGTGTTGAGACGCCTTTATGGCTATCAAAGAAAACAAGAAACGTGACAAGGTTCAGTATGACAAGTTTTTTTGTCCCTGGTTGTATGCTGAGGGTGACTTGGTCCTCTTGTATGACCAAGACAAAGAACCGCTAGGGGAATGCAAGTTTAAAACCATGTGGAATGGTCTTTATATCATGCGACATGTTCTAGAAAAAGGAGCCTACGATTTGGAAGATTATGAAGGGAATAAACTGGCCGAGCCCAAAAATGGGCTCTACTTGAAAAAGTATTACGCTTGATCCCTAGGCTTGGGAGAAATCCTTTGTATACTAATGTAAATTTGGTGTATATACATCTTTTTCACCTTTTATTTTTGTCTTTGGCTTGCTTATCGAGTTTTCCCTTTTGGTTGGCAGATGTCAACGAAGTCTTCAGTCTACCTAGGATTCGCAGATGGAGCCAGTCATCATACACAGAACTTGGCTTCCGCTGCTTGGGTGATTTACTCACTCGAGGATCTGCTGGTATCTTCAGGTGGCGTATGCCTAGGGCCATCCATGAACAATGTGGCCGAATATAGCTTCGTCATAGAACTTTTGCGCGATGCCATCTCACATGGTATTCACTCTCTAGAGGTTTGCCTGGATTCTCAGTTAGTAGTATGTCAGTTGAACGCCCATTACCATGTGCATGATCCTACATTACTCTGTCGATTCCTACGACTACGTCTTTTAGAACGAAAATTTGATTTTATTACATATTTTCACATCCCTAGAAGTTCTAATCATGTATCTGATGCCTACACTAATTATGTTTTAGATTGGCATTTGTCACATTAATAAAGTAAAGAAAACCATTGAATCAATGTACACATTGTAAGATATGAGTAAAGCCGAAGATCCCTCTTTATATATTTCAAAAATATATGGTGTTTGTATTACAAAATTGGGGCTAAAACCTTCAAAATACACATACAACCAATATAAACATCCCATGACATCTACGCCTGTGGCGCCAGATGCGTATCATGATAGCAAACCATGGCATTTGCGAGACACCGAAAGAATCGTACCCATGCTCTAGGTACACCAACAACTTGTCACTACATGGATTCAGGTAGATCTTCTACCTGAACCACAGGAATCCTCTGTGTCAGACAAGACAGGTTTCCCTGCACGTTCTATAGGACTTTCTTTGCTTCTCCTCCCATTTCCTCATCTCCCCAGTTCCTTCGTCTATGTCGTAAAAATCCCTCTGGTCATTGCAGACCCACATCTGCAAATGAAAGAAGTATCTAGTTAATATTCAAACACCATCCAAAAATATTTTTGTTTACTTAAATACAAAAATACAAAAAAATGAAATATGTAAAATATTTTTACCTATGGCACCATAAGAGGCCCCTGGGGGAAGAGACATATATGGGTCTCCTCTGAAATCGATCCCCGCATAGGGATAGTCGTCTAGATACATGATTTGTCTCCTCCACTAGAAGAAAAAATCATTGTTGTAGGGTTTCGACACCCTACCTCCCCCCTGTCGTTTCATGACTTCGATCCACTGCGCCATAGCTAGATCACGTGGTCCCCTAGGAAGGATATCCACTCTAGGTCCCAGACTTGGGACCCACTTGAAAACGAAGCTGTAAAGGATAGAGGCAAACCCGAAGTTTCGCTTACCCCCCTGCTTGCACTCTGTCAACTGACCTTTCATATTAGTCAGCAGTGAGGTACACCAATCGTAGACAGTGGGCCTCGCACACTCAAGTGCGTAAAACATAAGTGGTCTCGATGCCTGATTCAGCGAGGCCGATCCTATGATCCTGGTAAGAATGAGCAAAATAATTTTTAGGCTGAGGCTACCTATAGCCCGGATGGGGATTTGACTTCCCACCATGGGAGTCCCTGCAACACAGTGGACCTCGATGTACTCCTTGACCTTCATCCCACTCCTTTCCCCCCGTGACTTGAGGTCCACAACCTCTCCTCAGAGTAAAAGTCCAATCAAGAAGTAGATGTCCTCTAATTCGATCCTTAATGGTTGTCCATCAAGGATAAATCTCTCGCTATCAGATCCCAATAGCCCACCAACATCTCCAACAACCTCACTTGGGTCCTCATCCCTTTGAGAGCCCAAAAATTGTACAAACCACATCTTTTTAGAGCTACTTGAGCCACCAGATCTTGATCCACTGCTGCATCTACCTCCTCATGCTCTCGCTCTCTCCATTCCAACACCATCCTACAAAAAACAAATCATTTTTGAGTTAGAAACACTTCTTTTTTTCCATTTGCGTATGTATATGCGGTTTATCCACAAACAGTCGCAGGTAGGGCCTGATATATTCCCCCTGTGGTTCACACAGGGGTGTATATCTAGTCATATACCTGACCTATTCAGAGAAACCCACGTATACGAAAAACTCCAAATTGAAAAATAAAAAACTAACAAAATAGAACCTAATTCAAAAATGTTAACCATTGAATTTGAAGAGGATGGGATGAAGAGTTACCTGATCCAGACGATTCGTGATTCCGTATCCTATCACTCCGGCAATCATCGTTTGAATCCTGGAGGTTTTTTAGTCCAAATTGCACTATCTGGGTAAAAATGAAAATGATACAATAATTTTTTATTTTATTACTATTTATAAGCTATTTTAACCCACTTGATATAGTTTTACACTATTGTTTCACCTAACGGATTAATTCAAGAATGGTTTTAAGCTGTTTTTTGTAGTTTTGACTCAATTTTCTTGTGGATTTCAACGTCATAGTTGACCGTTCATCTCCTCATGCATGTATATTCATAACCTATCATATAAGATAGGTACCTACTCTGTCGTGCATTTTTGCATTATCCTTCGACTACCGCTTTTACGCCTTAGGTACAAACCATTTATTACGACGCATACCCCCCCATCTGCTATTAATAGTTTCATTAATAAATGGTAGAGACTTACCAAACATGGGTACCCTAGTTAGAACCTCTTTGTCATTTGGTTCCCATGCCAAGTTTTTCCTTAGGACCGAGAGTCCATTATAATTTAATACATGACTAAATGATGAGCCTCATTTCTCATTCATGCACATACGACCTTATTACCCACAGACTCCCAAAAACGAGTCTCAGTTAAGCTCCTTTCCAAATCGCCCAAGAACTGAAAAGATCTCCGAGTGATTTTTCCCTTTAATGCTCGTTAAAGTTGGATTTGAAAGGTCATGAGTCTTAGTTAATCTCTTTTCCGACTCGCTACCAAAAATTGAAAAGATTGCCGAGTGAACTTGTATTTTTCACACTCGTAAATTGGATTTGAAAAGACGTCTATTTGGAACAAGTTAACCCCTTTTTCACACCAAGTAGACTAAAAGATATAAAAAAGGACATTTTTTGGCGTTAAGTTGTGATTGCATCTCATGCCCTCGCTTGTAGTATTGAGCCTTTAGCCGGTTCTTGTTTTGCGTTATAAACCGTTGCCTAAGCAGTTTGCATCCTCAACCAAGCAAAGCCTTGTTTATATCCTTCGCAATTTGACACCCTATACCCTGGAGGGAGCATCACCCCGAGCGTCCATATCCTACATGCATTTCCTTGCATTAAGCGTAGGTACGTTCCACTACTGGAACTAGTTTTGCTTACTTGCGACACTCGTTCCCTCCTCTGTATCATAGCATTTATTTGTTATGAGAAAGAAAAAAAAAGACGGGCAGGAAGGGAATATTATATTGTAATTGGCAGCAGTCGTGTCGCCTTTGAACAAAGAACAAAGTTATTGAATCCTTGTGTCATCATAATTTTGGGTTTAGCATGGCCTTAGGAAGATGATATTGCTACAGAGTTTTCTCTACAGATTGGTTACTCTTCCAGTCCCTATAGAGAACGTTATTGATGCCTCCTGCATCTAATTGTCACGTCATTGAGTCCATGCTGCTGGAGTCCACCATATGTCTCATGCTCTTGTTCAAAGGAAGTCTATGAACCTGTGTCAGCCACTCCTTAGAAATATTGACTTTTCATATCGGCCATACCCTCAGTTTGTCTCAGAATCACATGATACTTTGGTCTTATCATGCACCCTAGCCCTACTTTCAACATTGGTAGGTCACCTTGAACCCAACAATCAACATTTCATCATTGGTCATTGACTGGGTGGTTTCCCTTGTGTTCGACGACAAGACATCTATTCACACTTTGGGATTCATGCAGTGTCTTGGATGCCATCAGCCTTATTGGTGGTTTCCTCACCTTTGTCAGTGGTTTTTCATCATTGGCTTCTATTCAGAGGGTCCTTTTCGTGTACCGCTTGCATTTGGCACACATGAAAGACACACAGGGTTAGGGATGATTTTAAGGATGGAAATTTGTTTTAAAATGTAGAAACCTTGGCGAATCTTACTAATYCTTCATATCCCAACTATAAATGTTTGGCGATATTTTTGTAAAAATATTCAAATTTATAAGGATTTTATATAGTTTTTATAAAATTTTGGCAATTTTTAAGGTGAAATAATTTTATCCTATAGAATTTGGGCGAATCATTTTTAAAATAGCGAATCTCATTTTTGGAAAAACCATGGAAAATTAGCCCATGAGCGAAATTTAGCCCCTAAAATAATCCATGCACAGGGTCGTTGGTTCATGAACATGTTCGTTGTCCAATCTCCACCAAATCATGAATATCCTACCTTGTTCCTCGTGCTAACTGACGAGAGATGCCTCAATGCTCTCCTTTCAGCGGGTATCTTTCCATCGATTTCAACTCATTTATTCTAGATATGGGACCTAGAGTTTTATGAGTACCTTGAGGCTTGCATTCATTAGTGGCAGGCTCTCTTGCCATTGATAGATGGGAATACGTCAATGTCTCTTGATCAATGGATTTCTCAAGTGTTCGACATCGACTCCTTTTTCATACTTGTAGGAATGTACTCGGTGCCTTGATACCTACTTTCATTATTGGCAGGTTGTCTCGCATTTGTTAATGGTATACCTCAATGACCAGTAATCAAATGATGTCTCATCGTGTTCGACCTCAACTCCTTTATTCACATGATGTAGACTTGCACCTTTGGCGGATAGTATAGAATACTTGAAGACATTACAATGTGGCTGTAGCTTTACTGAGTTGTTTCTTCCCATTCATTGGACCAGTACCTATTTGAATTTAGTGATCATGGGAGATCAGATTGTACTTCATGGTATACATATATCTTTAGATTGATTTTGAGACTGGTTTCACTGGGCCTTGTTCGTGACTATGACAACTTTTGGCATGTAACCGCATTTGTATTTGCCTATTCATGGCCATGAACACTTGTTTGGTATATTTTCCACATGGATCTGCATTGTATTCTTGGCAACAATGTATGCAAAGTTAGTGCATAATGTAATGAGCAATTGAGTTCATCCAACTGGTTCTCTACCACTCCACTTCTGGGTTATTTATAATGTATTTCGGCCATCAAAGATACTCCTCTGATCTCACACATTAGGGGGCATCTGTTATAGCAAGATTTGCCTCACCATTTCTATCTTTCACTTTTGAGGGCCTTTTTCCATTTCCCTATGCAGACTTATCATCCCTTTTTGATGAATTCAGAGCTAAAATATACATTTTCCACATATACGCTCCCTATCTGTTATACAAGATGCGTATACGCTTGTTGATCCACTACAACTTGCGTATATCGGGATTTGTGCCAGAAAATACAAAATAAGGTCAAGTTTCCATGTCACGACAAAAGATCTCTGATCCTTGGCCTTCCATATACTGGAAACGTTCTGACTTGGCCCTTCAGTTGCATTATGAAGGCTATAAGAACACAATTTCAAGCTATGGAAAAGAGGAGAAAGCATTCAACTTTGAGAGAAAAGTTACTCTGGAGAAATTACTTCATATCAAGTCTGCATCCCTTTGTCCCTCAAGTCTGAACATAGTGTTCAACGCCCAATATCTTTCCCTATTATTGAGAGGACCTCATTGCCTCTTTCCTATGAGCTTGCCTTTGGTGGAGGATTGAAGTGGTGGAGACTCAGTTGGAAGGAATTTGGTTTCTTGGTTTTGAACCATGCCGACACAGAAGTCTATAATGTTGTCACTTCTATTGATCAATTATTAATAGAAATACTCCTTTCCTATCCTATTGGTATCTTGCAAATATATGATTATTATCCATGGGCGTGTTTGTAATGTTTATTAATGGATTATGCTATCTGATGTGCTAACCCCTTTTATATTATCACTATGTACTTGTTCTGCTTGTTTGTCGAGAACTTCTTGCAAGTATAAAGCTTTGGGTCAAAGTGCTCAACGGTGGAACATCATCAAACGCTGGATTGAGGTAGGCCTCTTCCTTGTATTGCACATTAGTTTATATAGCATATGTTGGACTTGAGTTGATTTCTGCAATCATACCTGTCTGTTGTGGTTTACCCTTAGCCATATAGAGTTTTTCCCTTGTAACAAGAAGTCAAGTTTTATTGTATCTATGTGTGTTTCTTTACTATGCATATGTATTTCATTTTGTTCCATTTATAAATCTGGATCAATGTTGAACACATGGAAGAATCTCATCCCATGTGCATGGATGCTTGTATTTTTACAAGTGCAAGATATGCACAATCATCTTGTTTACCACCTCTTTTTTCCCATTTGTTTGGGGGTGGAAGGAAGTCGATTTGGTCGGCTTGTTGTCCTTCATAGACCATAGGTTGAACCAAAACATACTAAGGAAACTACCATCCCCATCTGAAATAATGGTTTGTGGTAGCCCAAAGTGAACCCAAACATGCTCAAAGAAGAGATCAGTAGTGGCTTCAATTGTGATAGTCTTCTTTCACAGTGCCAAATTTGCCATCTTAGAGAAATGATTAACAACCAAAAAGACACAATCATTACCATGATTAGTGGAGGGAAAACCTGACATGTAATCCATGGATACTAACTCCTAAGGATTTCTGGGGTAGGTAGAGGAGTGTACATCCTCTACTTCTTAATGTCAGGTTTAATGATGACACATGAAGTGCATGATCTAATATACCTACTAATATATTTTCGTAATTTTGGACAATATAAATACTTATGAAGTACTAATACTATTTTCTCCACACCAAAGTTCTTTACTGCCTAACTATAATGTACCTCACAAATTATTTTTGCATGCTTCATTGAAGGAACACAAAGATGTATTAGATAACACATAAGTGCATATTAGAGGTGAAAGTTTGGAACTTGTTTACTTGTGCCCAATGTATACTATGCAGAAACCAAATCAAGGTCATTGCCATACAATTGGGGCCATTTGGAGCTCTCATTCCCACAAGAGTTAAGAAATATGTTTAGTGTCACAACTGGGGGGAAATTAACGCAATCCACGACATGGTTTGTGCTACCCTTATTGTCCTTAATGTTCAAGTGGAATTTTTGCAAGTACATGGACCGTTTCTAATGGTATTCATTTTGTAACTTTCCTTATGTTTTTATGAATTATAAGGGCTTGTTATCGGTGTGAATGATCATTTCCTTTCCTAGAATATAATGCATCCACTGTTAGTATGCTTGGACAATGGAGTGCATATCCTCGTCATAGGTGGGATACATGTGAACAACACTAGAGAATGTTTTAGTATGATAGGCCATTGATTCTCCATGCTAAGTGAGGAATACATCGATAACATAGTCGGAGGCATTTGTCTCAATATCAAATGGTTGTTGTCAGTTTGGAAAATTGAGGACTAGTGTCGAGCATAGGTGGAATTTTAGATCCCTGAATGATTTCTATTGTGACTTAGACTGGGAAAACTTGGCTTTATCTACACCATTGTTCACTTGGCTTAAGGGCCAATCGATATCAGAGAACAACACAAACCTAGGGTAGAAGTTGGCAAGGCCCAAGAAGTTATGGATCTCTATTATATTCATTTGGGTTGGCCAATTGTGAATGACTTGGATCTTGTCTAGGTCCACATGCACCCCATGTTCATCCACAATGTATCCTACATACTGAATTCTTTGCATACAAATGAGAATTTCTCCAGATTGGCCTATAAATTATGTTGCAATAGGGTACTCAAGATCTGTTGAATGTGTTGCAAATGTTTTTGTAAGGTACCATATATATTATAATAAGAAAAAACAAAAATATTGCAGAAATCCAACAAAATATAGAGAATCACAACACCAAAAATGATACCTTTATTGATAGAAATACAAGTTCACTTGCCTCTTTGAGGGGGAAACCTCCAACATAGAAAATCTCTTTTACAATAATTATCAAGACAATAATTTCTCATGCCTTCTACTCCTATTTATACTAATTCTATATTCTAAAGAACAATATAGAGGAAGATCTTTCTAGAAGTAGAAGATTCTATTAAGTCTTCTTACATTAGACTTGTTCACATTATTAAATAGGAATTATATACTCCTACATGAGGGGTTAGGGAAGTTAGGTCCCTAACATGCCCCCCCCTCCTAAAAAACAATCTTGTCCTCAAGGATTGAGATGAGGAATTTTTTGCAGAATGGTAGTTGGCTCCCAGGTGGCATCTTCTAGTGGTGTATCCTTCCATTGAATTAAATCTTTCTTGATGGTGCACTAACAAAGACGATGCTCACGTTGGTCCAAGACTAGGAGCACCTGAGTGGCACCAACAACACTGTGACTGTGTCTGTTTCCAGGTAAGTTATGTACAAAAGACAAGGATATATGCTTTGTTTATAGGAGGCAATATGTAATTAAAGTATCAAATTAGTTTTTATCTTTTGAATTGCAATAGATCAAATGAATCATACCACTTTGTCTTTGGAAAAAATCCTTAATGTTGGTAGCTATCGATTCCTCAGTTCCAAAGTTCCAATTACTTAGTTATGTCTAGGCTACATACTGCTAATATTTTCAATCAAACATTGTTGTTCTCGAAATGGGTTTCCATTAAAACACAAAGGAAATGATGATGATTTATTGAAAACAAACACCATTTATATCTCTAGAAAGCATGCAAAACCTTTTATGCTTGTATCTTTGATGATTTCCTAGAACCATATGTAGTCATAGACAATCTATGGGTTTTGAGGAATAGTATTATTGTTCTTGTTGTCATTATTGTTTTCCACATTCAATCATATATCCCCTCTAATAATTGATTTCAACTTGATTTAAAATCCATGCCATTTATCTAGTCATTGAACTTTATTGGTTGTGTTCTTTCTGTTATGTTGCCTAATTCCTTTGAATAAGATTTCTATTGGGCCATGTAATGGTGCTTAATTTTTGGAATGGCTCAATGCTAAAGTGGAAGAGGGATGAAATCATTGGGTTATTCACCTTTATTTTCTCGTCTAACAACATATTTTAGTTTCCATAAAATTAGTGATTTGGTGTAGAAAGTGCCTTGTGTTCAGGTAGAAACTTAGCCTCCTCCATAGCCGACCAATCTTCCTTATAAGATGACTAGAATAAAATTCTACAACTTTTCTATCATGTAATGTAGAAAATATTGAACTGGAAATATTCTTATGAACCTAATTTTGACTATGCTTCTCATCTTAAATTCCACTATCCTCACCATATTCTTAATGTAAAAAAGTTTGGAATTTTCTTTGAGTAACAAGGATAAAGGCTACATTTTATAACATGAAGGAAATATAGATATAAAATTATCTATAAATTTTATTCTCTGTTAACTATACTTTATTTTATGAATTTTATGATGTATACTATAATTTTTAGTATCCCTTGATTGGGTAACAATAATTTTTAATAATAGATAATGTGTGAATTTATATGTTAGTTTCACATGTGGTATCACTTATACATTATGTTATTATATTTTATATAGAAATATTCACATTGCTAAAATATGGTTTGAATTGACTTGAAATAAAAACATGTGATGCACTGAATTCAACTCCATGTATTAACGAGTGAACCCTATGTAGTGACCCTGAATTCAACTCCATGTATTAACAGGTGAACCCTATATAGTGATCCTAATGTGTGATGTTAAACATGTATACCACTAATTTTGCCTTAAATAATCTTATCAATACACAACTTTAACAAAAGATTTGCACATATCACCACTACCTTATTAAGACCATCGTATATTGAGAAAGTATGTAATTTTACATATTCTAAGAACCTGGCTCTAAATCATAATAGTATTCTTAAACCGAGCAATGATATAACCTACGTATGGTGTTTGGAGGGCTCTAATCTATGTAGAAGGAAAGGATTATATCCTCTTCCATTTTCTAGCGTAAAATATCTCTTAATGGAAATAGTCTCCACCAAGTCAAAAATGTTTCCCAAAACATTTCCAATACATAAACATTTCTCAAAACAATTTTACTTCCATAAACATTTCCTTGTTGCTTTTGGGTAAAATGTTTCCCAAAACATTTCCAGATACATAAACATTTCTCAAAAATGTTTCCCAAAACATTTCCAGATACATAAACATTTCTCAAAACAATTTTACTTCCATAAACATTTCCTTGTTGCTTTTGGGTAAAATGTTTCCCAAAACATTTCCAGATACATAAACATTTCTCAAGACAATTTTACTTCCATAAACATTTCCTTGTTGCTTTTGGGTGTTTCTTGGGTTGGTTTTCTGCACCTAATGTTGTTGCACGTTGAACTATGATACCTAATGTTGTTGTACGTGAAACTATGATACCTAAAAAGAACAATAAAAATTGGAATTAACATAAATATTCTAAAAAGTAAAGACAAAAGAAAAAACTCCAAAGTCCTATAAAGCATTTCCCCACACTTATTTTGTCATCATATGTTTGATTCCCAATGAATAGTGTAGAGTTCTTTTTTAAGGAATAAAGTAATAAATAAGTAGTTAAAAAATAGGTGGTCAAGGTTCTTAATAGTGAGTAGATTTATAAAAAGTAGATAATTAATGATAATTATGGGGATGAAGTGATGCAATGAAAAAAAAAAAAAAAAACTTAGGTTCAAATCCTTGTAAGTATAGGGTCCCCTCTAAATGTGTGTTAGAGAAGGCAACATTTGACCTTTCAAAATTGGTTTTTCTTTATCGTTTAAGGGAATTAACACATGTTCAATAAGTTTTTAATTCCTTCAAATTTGACATATTTGCTAAAGGGGTTGGTAAGATTCACACATCATCTCAAAATTTTGTTTATTAATCATTCTTCACATCCCATCTCATCTATTATGTGATCAATCCCTCATCACCTAAAAAAATATTCACTTGCCAATTGTAGAAATGTTAACATTTCCCACAAGTTGTTTGAAGTAATGCCTCATCGAAATGGTTGTCTCATGGAATAAAATTAATGATGATTATTCCAAGAATGGCCACCTGCATGAATCACTAACATTATTTAATCAAATGTGAGTTTATGGCATAGAAACCAAGTCAATCAATGTGGTTAGTGTTTTATCATTGTGTGCTAATTTATTGGCTCATAAACATGGAAATACATTTAGTCAATATAATGGACTTGCCTACACTGGGAATTCTACAAAATTGAGTTGTGATGTTGCAAGCATTATTGTTCCCCTAGAAAAATTAAACTAACTAAGAAGATAGATTTCAACATAAAGACTAACCCTTATCCCACCTTGTAGATTACCATCAATAACCATACAATTAAAGATCTTAGCATTGGACCCTATTTGATCTTAATTCTTGTTGGTCATAGTTTTCTTTAGATTGTCTTTCTAATTGTCCCTACAAGAGGATTTATTCTACCTCATACCATAAATCATTCTCCTTGTATAAAACTAAACAAACAATTTGAAGATCATTTCAATTCCTTAATTTCACAATTTTGTCTATTGCCCATTTGTTCTCTCTAAAATTGTTTTTGAATTATATTCTTTTAAAAGGGATAGAAATAATTAATGCCTCTTTAAGAAACTCCTTCGTTGTCAATTGGAATTATTCTATTTTTAATTGCATATCTCACAAATTTATAATCACATTCCACAATGAGTTGCTCCAAACTCCTCTCCTTAGCAATCTTTAAGCCTTGAATGATAACCTCAAACTCAACCTTGTTATTGATGTTGATACATGAGATCCTTATTATTAGTATTTCTGAATTCCATAATGACATTCTCCAATCTCATCTCCTTATCTATCTTTAATCCATAAATGATTCTCTCAAGCTCAACGACTTGCAGAAGAGATTCAAAATATTTTTATATGACCTCCTTCCATAAAGTAAATGCACATTACATACTTAACCTCTCAACAATAATCCACATGGTTTTGAATTTAGCATGTATAAAGAATTTTATGGATATTAAAATAGGCTTAAAAGGGAACATGTTCATCAACATTAAATAAAAATTGTCTTTTTGGCAATGACCAATGACTTGCTCACATTTTTTCTAAGGTGAATTTTAGGAGTAATATGAAATGAGTTAATTCTACGAAGTTGTTGGAGCCAATCAAAAAATATTCCTTCACCTTAATTAGATTAAATTATAATAGGAAAATAACAAAACCAACACTTATTTTTCCTTGTGGCTCTTGATTTCAACCATGAAAAAACCCAATGCCTACTATTTATAGATATTTAACTCTATCAGTTACCTTGCAATATTTTGATTCACTGACATTTTATATGTAGAGGTTACAGATTTAATTTGATAAGTCACATAAAAAGATCGAATCCCTTTACCTTGCAATATTTTGATTCACTGACATTTTATATGTAGAGGTTACAGATTTAATTTGATAAGTCACATAAAAAGATCGAATCCCTTTTTCTTCAAAGATAATTTGGTATTGAGGTAATTATACACCTCAATAGGTCAAGAAAGGTATTGCATGCCACTTGTTGAGATTCTTCTTACCCAACTAGTTTCTTAAGCATTGATCCACAATACCTCTAACCCGTGCATCCTTTAAACCTATGAACTGGCATATTTTTTACTAGAATTTCTAAACATAAGAGCATTTAATGATCACATGGGAGATATTTTCATCATCTTCCTTGCAAGTAATGCATATACTAGGCCCTTGTTTTTCTCATTTCTATAGGTTATTCTAAGTTAGCACTTTGTTCTTTAATGATAACTACACAACTCTTGACCATACAGCTATGTCTTGTTTGTAATCAATTATGGCATGGCTTCGTTGTGGTTTCTTTATATAAGAATTCCAAATGATTTCTCCCCCCCCTCATATCCTACTAGGCCTGAAGAATCATTCTTGTTCCACCCTTGATGAAAAGTCCTACTAGGCCTAAAGAATCATTCTTGTTCCACCCTTGATGAAAAGTATTAGTACATGCCTAATCATGTTCCTAATTGAGTGTGTTAATGCCTTTGTCCTCCAAATTTTCTATATGTCTCTCATGTAACTTGAATTATTTTTTTATACATGATGAATGTATCCACTCCCACCTCACTTGTTCTCCATTTCCTACCTTCCAAGCTAACCAACCACCTTTTAAAGGGAAGGATTGAACTAAAGATTTCTAGTTTCTAAACACATTACTTTTATATTTCCTTTGATTCATTATCCAATCAATAATAAAAATAGGGATAATATATTGTTTCACTATTCTATATTTATGTAGACTTTCCTATGTTATGACTTTCCACAAACATTTAACTGGAAAGGGTTTTCCAAAATTATGAATATTTTTCAACCCCCACCCTCTTTCATAATTTGGTTGAGTTATAACCTTTCATTTGACAAGTGGAATCTCTTCATTTTGTGTTTTCCAATCCAAAAGAATCTAAAAACCTTTCTCCTTATTTTCTCTAGAACCCCTTTTTGGAATACAAGCTAATGTATGTTAGTAAAACCAAGAGTTGAGTTGAGTTGGTTACATTCCATAGTCCGCAACTACAAAATCTTATCCAATACACTGACACCTTCTTCCTCTCATATTTCACATATTTTCCCCACTCATGCTCTAAGAGGCTTGTTGTATTCTCTACCATGCCTTTTCATCGCTCAACATTATCCTATAGATCTATTTTTCTGTGGCATAAGAGAGATTAACTACCTTTATAATGAGAAAATGCTACTTTTATCATGGTCAAATTGTGATGCCTTTTAAGACTCCCCACTGTCGAGATGATGGAACATATTAAACTTGTGCAACAACTTAATTTTAATGCTCTATGCCCATCGAGGTTTGAACTTGGGTCATTAACATGGAAACATTCATTTTCAACCTCTAGACCACAACCCAATGGATATGCATGCACTTAAAATTCGTACTTTAATGGAATTTATTCTTAGGATGTGGAATTTCTTCTTTTGATAGAATTTAATGCTTCTATCTCTTCATAGGTTAGTTTCATTGTCAAGTAATGCTTCTACAATTTAGGGACATGTTTCTCAGTGTGTTTGATTGATGGGGCTGCTCGAATGGCATCATGCAGTTTCTTGTAGAACTCTTCAGTGTTTTAGGCTCTATACCTTTCTAATTAATATACTAAGAAAATTGGTATTGACACTTTTGAATTTCAATATGAATAGCTAGCAACCCAAGAATGGAATTGGTTTGATGTAAATTAAAACATTGTCAATTGATTAACATGATTTTCTCATGACTCATACAATTGTTGCTTGTCATAGATTTTCATCTTGGTACATATATAATATATATGGATCGAGAGGAGTCATTGCAACATGATCCTCCAATTATGTCACGCAAATTCTTCAGGAAGTCCAATGAAAGAAATGGAGGGACCCCTAGTCCGACAGAGACCCTTGGTTTGACATAAAACCCTAGTCAAGTAGGGGCAACTAGTGAAGCAAGGGAATTAAGTCAAACAAGGAGATCTAGTTAGTCTAGAAGGTTTCCAAACTCATCTAGATCTAGTCAAGCATCACGTGATAGAGCACAATCATCTATAGGTGATGCAACAAGTGATCCATTGCATGATGGATCGATGTGAATATTTTCTAGTGATGATTTAGGGGGAATTTTTAATCGGGCAAGTTTGAACAAACATTCCCCTCTATTGGAAAATGTACAACCCCAATCACATCAACAATGTATGGCTGGTAAATTGATTTTATTTTTTTTATATAAATCAAGTGCATATGGACATGTTTTTGTGCATTGTCGTAACTATATGCAAGTGTTTCTAAATGTGTAGAGGATTCAGATAATGTTGGGGGCAGTAATGAAGTAGAGGGTGAATATCAAGCAGAGGGTGAGGGTGAAGGTGAACTAGCGGTTCATTTTCATCAAAATGAAGATTACACCCTTATTACCACTTATCCCTCATACATTCATGAGGCGCTTCCTTGGGAAGGCATTGTTGAAGGCATGACCCTTCAACACTGCACATCCCACCATGCAAAGTTGAAGCATGATCTTCAACAAATGGATCTCCTTGTTGAGAGAAAACAAAGATTGGAGATTGTTTTTCATTCTTTTGGAAACTCCATTGATGTATATAAGAACCTTGGGCCAATGACCAATAATTTCATTGATTTGATGAGGAGACGCAAGAAAGCGGTGATGGGCCCTGATAAATGGCCCGAAATAGAGAAAAGGGTCTCAAAAGAGCAAGCAAACTCATTGTTTAATTTTAAGAAAAGACCAAAGAGATTGATGTTGAAGGTGCAATATTTCAGGCACCTTAACATTTCTATCCATCTTTATGATCAATTTTTGGAAGAATATGGCAGATTTCCATGGAATGATGAGGTGACATATTATTTTGTAAGATTTATTTATACAACGTTTTTTGAGAATATGCACCTAGATTATGCCTACCTACCATCCAAGTATTATGGTGTTGGTAAAGGTCAAACATATAATTGTAGAGGTGCATTTTGAGATCCATAATTTCCTAGACCTCCAACTCCCTTGGTATCTTGTCCACCAAGGGTGGTTTCTTTACCTTCAAAGATGGAGGCCACTTCACAATTTGGAAAGGACGCAAGGGATGCAATAGAAAATAGTATAAATGCAACTCTTATTGGTATTGATGTTGGTTTGAATGAATAGAGAGTGTGATCCAATGCCTGTGAAAGATTTGTTTATAATACAGATGATGAGATATACTACATGAGCCTCGAAGTGGTACAGGATTATGCAAATTTTTGTCTCAGCGGTTGGAAAGACTTAATTGGGCATGAGAAAGAGGGAATCAGATCAGTATGTATTAAAATCAAGTAAAATGATTCATGCATTTGATGTCAATTCTTTTGTTATTCGATTCACTTCATTGCAACTTTTGAATTAACACAAAATTTTTGTGTTCATTAATTGCAGTTCACTTAGAGGTTAAATGATTCAACATTAAATTTTGAACTAGGGTCATTTAGCATGGGAGGTTTTGTAGATGCTGAGACTTCACAGGTACAATTGCATGTTTGAAACTTTTTTAGTTATGAAGATTACGGTGTCATTTCAAATTTTAATTTAAAAACGAAATGACTTACACACACACATATATAGATATTTATTATAGGGGAACCAGGAGGGAACCTTGGGTATGGGGAAACCTTCTTCTTCCATTTTGGAATATGTTTTGTTTGGCGATTCACATGTATCAAGCATGTTTGAAAGTGTATAACTATGATTGGATGCATCATAATTTTATTGTAATTATTAATTTTTTTCCAATATAAGTACTTACGATAATGTCTATATGCATTTCAAATGTGTTATAGGCTAACTTGGAGGAGAGAGTGGCGGAAGAGAACCAATGAAAGATTGGAAAGTACTCTTTTAAACTCTTTTAGGAACATTTCCCCCATTGACTTCTTTCCAAACAAACCATTTACCCACAAGAGGAAAATATAGTGGTATAGCTTTCCAAACAATAAACACATTAATGGATAGGTTTGTTTTCCTTTATAATGCATTATTCAATAGTTAGTGGCTATATGAATTTTTGAGATATTATCTACGTCCACAAACCCTTCTTGGAAATTGGACTACACAGAATTTTGGTAGCCAATACCAAGTACTAGAAAATGAATATTTTTTTTCACCTCACACCTCCCTTGGTTTGGTTGAACACTACCATTTGAATAAGGGAATGCTATATTTTCCTCTCCTACCTCTCCACTATTGGAATACTTAGAGGGGGGGTGAATCAATAAGAGAACTTTTTACCACTTTCAATCACAATATATAAAATTCAACTTTATCAATGATATATCATTTATGATTGCATTCAATATATCATACACATATAGCCGCAAGCAGTACAATTCAACAATATCACATCAGATACATAGGACACACGAATTTACGTGGAAACCCAAATGGGAGAAAACCATGGAATAATTTCTTATATATATCAAGAATACATTCATAGCAAGCACCAACTTTCCAATTCTCCAACACCATCTGGAAGGAGGCACCAACCCCATGATTTACAGGCACCAACTTGAAGGAAACTACAACTCCTTGAATTCTTCAAATACAACTAAAAGGAGGCTACACCCCCCGATTTACAGGATCCATCCTGAAGGAAGCTCCAAATCCATGAGTTCTCCAACTACAACTAGAAGGAGGAAACGACCCCCTGATTTGCAGGCTCCAATATGAAGGAATAACCAACTCCCTGAGTTCTCCGACACCAACCAAAAGGTGGCTACAACCCCCTTATTTACAAGTTCCAACCTAAAGGAATCTCTAACTTCATGAGTTCTCTGGAACCAACCAGAAGGAGGATACAACCCCCTTTCCTTGCCCCATCCTACCGCCCTGAAATATAAGTGTAGAATCAACCTGTCACTACCATTGATCAGCCTGTGACTGCCATTATTATCAACCAACATGTCACTATCACTGTCACATCAACCAATCACTATCACTATGTCACATCAACCTGTGCCTGATGATCAACCAATCATATAACCTTTCATTATCCTTGTCATCGTCATTGTCACTGTCACTGATATATAGTCATCAATCAGATCCACTTACATGGATACCAAAACCATCGCCATACCATGTACATCAACCTTGTACATCAACCATGTACCAGAACATGTACCATACCATGTACACCAACATGAATCAACCATGCATAAACTATGCATCAAACATGTATCATACCATGTACATCAACTTGTATGGACCATGCATAAAATATGCATCAAATGATGTGCCTCAACCAAGCACCAAATAATGTTCCTCATATAAATGCCACCATATATAATAGGATATCATCAATCAAGTGCCTCAAGCACGTGATATCATCACCATGTCATATACCAAACCATATACCATGATAGCCAAGATATGTCTCTAATCATTGTACCATAAGATCACCAAGGTGTACCTCAAGCATATACCCAAATATCCAAACCATGTGCCACAATGTACCTCAAGCATGTATCATACCATGTTCCATAAGATATGCCTCAAGTATATGTCAATATCACAAAGATGTGTCTCTAACAATGAATCATAACTGTTAGCACTTTGTAAATTTGTTTGGCTAATAAAACAAATTACAGAGTTAACCTACAAACCACTTTAGAGCTAGGTACTAGCTTGCTCAGCTCAGAGAGGGATCTCTCTTGTCACTTGGCCTCTAAAAGATAAGGTCTCTTTATCAAATCGATGGCTAGGTTTTGTTGCTTTGAAAGAGGGTTTTATAATTTGTTGGTAAAGAAGGGGAGGGACACTTAGGGCTATGGAGTGAAACTTTCGAAAACAAATGGAAGCACTGACTAGTAGATGAATCTGAGTTATAAATTTTAATTTGCAGAGTGTAAGAAGAAAGAAAAAACATATAACTGCATCAGATCATTTAATAAAATGAATTCTGACTTAGTTAGGAAGAACTTAACACAGTTTAAATTGCTTAAGCTGAGAGAATCACAAGATGAATTCCAGGCCTTTAACTATCCAATTTAAACATAAGACAGTGAAAATGAAATCAAGAACAAAGGAAATACATACAAAGAAAGAAGACAAATCTCAAACCACCACCATTATAATATTTTCGTGGAAAATTTAGGACATCTGGATGTGCATTCTATTCAGCTTCAGAAAATTACATTCAAGTTACAAATAGCTAAAATTGTGCCCTTGCACTTCTGCCAACCCTTAATACATTTGGAACTCCTAATATTTATAAAAGCCGAGTTCCTTCGGTTTGAAACTGATTACAATGATTATAAAGAAATGTTTCGGTTTTGAAACCGATTACAATGATTATAAAGAAACGTTTTGGTTTTGAAACCGATTATAATAATTAACAAGAAAACGTTTCAAAATATGGATTCTGGCTCCTTTCGCAGTTCGGTATTTTCTTCGCCACTTGTTCTGCTTTGGTCCTCCACATGATCTGCCATTTTTAGTGACATCTGGACATCATTTACTGGGCCTTGGAAAACTTCATTTTGTCTTACCCAACCTAATTATTTCCTTCCATTGCAAGTCAGAAGGAATATCATAATTTGTCATTTCCTTTATCAGAATCTCCAAGTCAATGCAAGAAGCATATGACATGACTGGCAACCCAAGCTTGACTATTTGGAATTGATTCAGAATTTCAAAGTCTGTAATCAGATGCTCAACTAACGTGTCTCCTTTCATATTTTCCTCTAGTGTTTCAAACTTAGAATGATTCATTCTACACTGAGTCAAATGAGCATTGTGTTCTTCCCGATCATACAAATTTCACTTGCCATCCCAAAATGGTGGAAGACCTTTGGTAAAAAATTCTTCAAACAAATATTTGAACTCTTGTACACTCTGCTCCATCTGTGTTGCTTTAGTTTGAACTGATTTCAACAGGTTATGTTTAACAATAACCCTCTTGGACCATATAATCAATGTAGCTATGTATTTAAATCCAATGGTCTGAAGGTCTGCAGTAGGAACAAAGTTGAGTAGATTTATGGCGTTCTGGGCCCATTCTGATGGTTTCTTTGCTAAAGTTTCATTCACAATAGTGCACCTATTTCTGGTTGTAATGGCTATGTTGTGTTTATCATTAATGAAATTCAAATATGATCTAAAATTGACAACTTCAACAACTATAGATTCCCAAATGATATGCTTGGGCCCCTGCAACAGACTTTTGCCTCTTGACCCTATCTTCAATTTATTTATTCTTTCTTGCAAGACTTCATTCTCCTTTTGAACTTGAGCTATCCTTTCATCCTTCGCCTGCAATTACTGCTTCAATTTCTCTATGATTCCTTTCTATAAATGTGTTGACCTGCATAGAATAGATCTAGCTAAACAATGATACACACATTTGCAGAGAGAATTGGAAAAAAAAAAAAAGGAGAGAAAGAATGGAAAGAATTCTCATTAACCATTATGAATAATGAATAATTTACACATGATATACTCTGTATATCTCAATGAATTCGAATTGAGGTGAAACAAGTCGCCATAGTGGTGGTATAGAGTGATCTGGACACACACCAACAGTTACGGGAGTGAACTGCCACCTATTCTAGTCTCTCAGGTAGTTACGAGAGTGAACTGCCACCTAGTTGAGTTAACTAGTCAACTATTCTTCAGTTAACTCACTGAACAGAACGTAGTGAGGAGTTAACTCAAGGAATCAAGGCTAATGCACCACTTTGGTGATGATACCAAGGCAAGGTCGAATTAGCATGGTTATGATCCCAATGTTTCATGGTGGTGATCCCAATGTTTCATGGTGATGATCCTAATGCAACATCTAAACTCAACTCAACTAGTCAAACTGAAGTGTGAATTGAAAGAGAATATTCTCCATGTGGAATATTCTCGCCTAAAATATAGGAGACTAGATAATGACTAATTATGACTAATAAACAAATAAAAACCTTAGGAAAAAGAAATCCTAGGTGCGTGTGAAGTAACTCCAACACCCCCCCTGAACATCACTATGGTGAAAACAAAGATTGGGTCCCGACAACGAGGCCATGTTAGGTACCCAAGTACAAAATATACACTAAAAATAAAGTGAGCAAAGAGGGAAAACCTCATGGGGAAAAACCCCCTCAAGGTACAATGTGTGTAAAAAAAAGGAAGAACTACAGTTGCTAGGAAATTGTGTCCTTCACTCCAAGATGACCTCATAGAGAATGGAATTTCTTCTCAGTGAATCTCGATGTGCTTCATCTGCTGCCTCTAAATTGGATCTCTGCAGAAATTCAGAGTACTCTGGTTGTCACACCAAATGACGATCGACCAATGAAACTGAATGCCCAACTCAGTGAGAAAATGTTGTAGCCACATAGCCTAAATGGTTATGTTAACTACCCCTCTATACTCTGCCTCAGTTGAAGATAGAGCAATGGCAGCTTGCTTCTTGCTCGACCAAAAAATAGGTCTGGAACTAAGACTGAGTGAGTAACCAGATGTGGACTTGCGATCAATGCTATCGCTAGCCCGGTTGGAATCAGTAAACCCAATGAGATCTAATGTAGATTTTGTTGCATAATGAATTCCAAAAGTGATGGTGCCCTGTACGTATCAAAGGATACACTTTGCAGCTTTCCAATGTAGCTCATGCGACTCCTGCATGAACCTAGAAATTGCGCCAACTACATATGAGAGGTTTGTTCTAGAGTGTGTGAGACACAAAAATCTCCCCACTAGTTGTCTGTACAGTGTGTTGTCAAACAATGGAGTCTCCCTGCCATCGTCAAGTTTGACTCCTGATAGGAAAGGAGTCGGAGAAGACTTGCAGTCTATCATGTGAAATCTCTCAAGGAGATCGCATGCATACTTGGCTTGAGACAGTTTGATGCCTGATGCATCTTAACTGATCTCAAGTCCAAGGAAGAAGTGTAGCGGATCCATGTCCATCATCAAAAACCTATCATGAAGAATCCTCTTGACTGTAGCAATAACTAAAGTCGAGCAACCAATGATCAACAAATCATCGACATACATAACTAAAAGTAGAAGTGAATCAGTCGTCCTGAGCATGTATACATTCAGGTCTGATTTACAATGTACAAAGTTCTGTGACAATAGATAGGAGTCCATCTTGGTATACCATGCTCTCAGAGCCTGTTTGAGGCCATAAAGTGACTTCTTCAGTCGACAAACCAAAGATGAGTCCTGCATAAATCCCTGGGGCTGCTCCATGTAGATCTCCTCAGAGAGATCACCGTGAAGAAATGCATTCTTCACGTCCATCTGATAGAGTTCCCATCCCTTGGCTGTCGCAATGGAAAGGGCCAATCGAATAGAATCCATCTTCGCTACTGGAGTGCAGGTCTCATCATAGTCAATACCATGAACTTGTTGAAAATCTTTGGTGACAATCCTTGCTTTGTATCTATTGATCTGTGCATATGTTGCGCTCTTGGTCCTATAGACCCATCTGCATCTAAAAATTTTCCTCCCAGAAGGAAGGGGAACCAGATCCCAAGTCTGGTTCTCGAGGAGGGAGTTGTAGTCCTCCTGCATAGCGGATTCCCAAAAGGGATTTCCAGCAGCCTCTCCATAAGACTGTGGATTTGAAGACTGAACCAAGAAAAGATTCATGGAAGGCAATGGTTCAGTGGCAGTGAGTGAAATAGGAGGCTCCTCGAAATTAGATCGAGTCCTCCTAGTATCAGCTGGATCACCAACGATATCCCCTGCACCTGAAGAGTAGTCTGTGCCTAGTTGGGCCTCTGCTCTAGCTCTGCGACTACATATGGATTCTTTGAATTTGCATCCGACTGTACCAACTCTAAATCTAAATATGAATCCTCTGATTCCTCTGAATCAAAACTCTCATCTGAATAAGAGTCTGCATGTGCATGCTCATCATCTCAAACAAGTGGAAGAGTGAAGGTGTCTGCATGCGGCTGTTGAGGTACATGTGAGACACTTTCCTCAAATTGGACACTACACTCAATGATGAGCCTATCCGAGGAAAGATCAATAAGCCGATGTCCCTTCACACCGTTAGGGTATCCAACAAAAATGAACTCAATGCTCTGTGGATCAAGTGCCTTCCTCTTTTCAGAGGGAATCCTGGCCCATGCACGTGAACCAAAAATACGAAAGTGGGTCACTTCCAGTTTGAGGCCACTCCAAGCCTCGTAGGGGGTCTCATCCTTGACAGATCTATGGGGAGATCTATTTTGTATGTATGTTGCACAGTTAACTGCTTCGACCCATAGTCTCTATGGTAGTGACTTTGCATGCAACATGCAACATGCCATCTCCTTTAGAGATCGGTTTTTCCGCTCAACAACTCCATTTTGCTGCGGAGTGTAGGGAACTGTATGCTACAACTGAATCCCTGCCTCATGGAAAATATTTTGGATCTCATGATTCACCTCCTCTCCCCCATTATCAGTTCATAGGACTTTGATCTTCTTTCTGGACTGTGTCTCAACCAAAGATTTGAAATCTTTGAGGTGTTGAAAGACCTCGAATTTTTTCCTGAGAAAGTAGATCCAAGTAAAACGTGAGAAATCATCAAAAAAAATGAGAACACACCTCAATTTTCTGATGGATGAATGCGGAAAAGGACCCATAAGGTCACTGTGGATCAGATCTAAAGGTGCGAAAGCTTACTGAGACTTTCCTTTGTCGAATTTATCTTGAGGGTGTTTCCCGAGAACACATCCCTCACATACTCCCTTGGTGAAATGGATGTCTGGTAGACCATCAACTAATCTGTGCTTGTTAATCTGTTGTATGTATCTAAAATTCAAATGTCCAAACCTTTCATGCCATATCCTACTACTTTCATCAACACGATTAAGCAGTAAAGTAGAATCAGGTTCAATGAATTCAAAAACTGTATACAATCTAGACTGATGATTTACCTCACCGGTAGCAACCCTGGAGTTGGTTTGCATGTCGTATATGTCCATGGAATTTGGTGCGAATACAAATTTCTTTCTGGTGCCATAATTTTTCATCTGATATACAGAGAGAAGGTTGACATAAAGTTTGGGAACATGCAACACGTTCTCGAAGCTTCCATTGGTGAGTTCAATCCTTCCTTTTTCGGTGACTTCGACAGAAAAGTTGTCCCCCATCAGAATAGGAGGACCTTCGCATGCATCCAAAAAATAATAGACTGCTTCTGAGGAAACCATGTGATCTGATGCTCCTGAATATACGATCCAAGCATCGGGAGAGGAGTTTATGGCAATCAACGCATGGCTAGAATTTCCTTTCTTGGAATTCAGATCTTCTGGCTTCTTCTTCTTTGCACCCTCGGGGATGCGATCTCCAAGGTTGTTTTTCTAAAGTATCTGAGACATCATATCTATTTAATTTTGCATGCATGTGGATATTGAATGGAATCCTTTGTGACAGTATGTGCATTTCTCTCCTTTTCTTGCCATTTCTCCTTTGGATCCGGAGGCATCGGTGAAGGGTTTTGTGTACCCTTCCTTCTTCGTATGTGCATGAGATTTCTGCTTATATTTAGATTTGTGATATTTGTGGCTGCCATCATGCACAATAAGTTCATGTGCCCTTGGGCCTTTGATTGCATCCATGTTGATGAGCTTGGTTTGCTCTTGTGTCATGGATTCGATAAAGTCCTCAAGAGAAGGCATCTTCCAGGTGACTCCAGAGGAGAATTTGATAGTATGGAATGTGGATATGAATACAAATAATTCAGGACCAATATTGGAGAGAATGGTGAGAACCATTTGTTTCTCCTCCTTCGATTTATCAACCCCGTAAGCTTTGAGTTGTGACAATAAATCCTTGAATTTTGTAAAGAAATCTTGGATATTCTCGAAGATTTTTGGATCCAATGTGAGTAGCTCCACCTCCAGCATGTGTCCCCTCATCTCATCCTATTTTCCAAAGAGCACTTCCAATATGGTCCAAGCTTCATTGGGAGTCTTACAGAAAGATATATGAAAAAGGAGATTGGTAGAAATAAGACTGCAAATTGTTTCGAGTGCCTCATCCATGTGATTTAAGTACTTGGATTTTTCTATGGATGATGTCGGATCTATATCTATATTCATGGTTAATCTATACAACCCTCTATATCGGAGATGTATGGCTATTTTCTCCTTCCATTCAAAATAGTTGTAAGGTGTAAGAATGAATTCAACCTCATGCAACTTCACCCCCCACAATGTTTCTCGACCGTTGATCTCGAGAACTCATGATCCACAATACTTCAAACCTTATCAACTTAGCGCTCTTGCCAGATTTAGCCCTTCCCTAGTTTATGAGGCTTTTGAACCAGTTTAGCATCTAGCTAGATTCTGAAATCTTGATTTCACACAATAATAATTTAATGGTGACTAACATGGGCTCCAACTAAGGATGCTATCCTCCTAGTGAGGTAGCAAAGAAATCGTAGACCTTGTGCCTGATCCATTGGGTGTTTCCTGAAACATGTGTGTACCAT